>SOPF01026468.1:0-15110 GCA_012979155.1 Hypericum perforatum | reverse complement strand
GACAATCCTTAGCCATGTGACCGAGCTTCTCACAGTTGTAGCAGGCACCCTTGATCTTCTTATTCTTGTCCTTCTTGGGCTCTTGCTTCTCCTGCTTGTCCCCGGACTTCTTCCTCTTCTTGCCACCTTTACCTTCGACGAGGTTCACGGTGCTCTCAGAAAGGGCCTTGCCTTGCTTGACTTTGAACTTTTGGTTGTCTTCCTCGATTTGAAGCCTCATAATCAAGTCTTCTAGGCTCATATCCTTCCTTTTATGCTTGAGGTAGCTCTTGAAGTCCTTCCAGAGTAGGGGGAGCTTCTCAATCATCACATCCACTTGGAAGGACTCGCTGAGTTGCATTCCTTTGACTTGGATCTCATGAAGGATTAGCTACAACTTTTACACTTGGTCAATGATCTTTTTGGAGTCTACCATCTTGAAGTCGAAGAACTGTCTGACGATGAACTTCTTCGTCCTGGCATCTTCCATCTTGTACTTCTTCTCGAGTGAACTCCATAGCTCCTTAGTGATCTTGTGTACTGCATAGACATTGTAACGTGTATCGTCTAGTCCATTCAAGATGTAGTTACAGCACAAGAAGTCGCTGTGACTCCACACATTAAGAGCATTGATCTGTTGTTGATCTGTCTCTTTCTCCGCAATTTATGGTGCGTCCTCTTTCAGGAATCGAACCAGGTTAAGCATGGTCAGGTAAAACATCATCTTCTGCTACCACCTCTTGAACTTGGTATCATTGAACTTCGCTGGCCTTTTGGTATAGATAGTTTGTGGGTCTCTGGTCAATACTACGGTGCTCGTTAATGCCATCTTCAAGTACAATCTTGTCTTACGATTGTTGTTTATACGTATATGAGTACTTGATTAGGATCGGGCATAATCAAGGCAAATGTTAGATACTTTCTCCATAAGACAAGATTGCCTTATATATTTTAGTGCGTATAGGCTACACAATTGTCCCCAAGATCCAATGACTGTTTGGGCAGTTCTAAGATCATTATATACGACTCTCAAACCTTTCGGGCAAACTCTTATATACCCGGTACTTTTGGACAGACTTATTTCACTAGAAAAACAGGGGGAGAGGAGAAGACAACAATGCAAGAGTGCAAATATTGCTGGGATGAAGGAAATGAAAGGGGGAACATGTCTATTTATAGGTTGCAGAGACTGCCTAATCCGAGGGCACACTACTTCTATCCTTATCCAAAAGTGTCTTGATGTCCTTAGTTAGCTGCCAACAGGACACTCGTGTCTCTTTGGTTTCCCTTTTTGGATAGGATCTAGTAGCCCATTCGTATCTCTTCGGAGGGCCGTCTGGATGCCTCATCATTATCCTTTTGAGGATTGTCAGATGTGCTCCTTCGGGAGGCAGTCTTGTCCTGATCTGGTCTGCCATGTATCACCCACTGGTTGACTACCCGTTAGCCCTCGCATCTCATCATCTAGATTCCAGACGTCTCTAAAAATTTCCAAAAGACTTAAAGCTCCCCAGGCTCCTTGCAACATGGTGAGCGTGCAAAGTACCAAGTGTACCTCAATGTACCAAGCACCCGCTCCCAGCCTCGAGCTCGTGCTTGGCCCTGGTCCCAGTCCCGGTCCTGCACCTGTGCCTGTGCTCGTGCTCGGACAGTGTTATGCACTGTCCTTGCAGTCAACAAAAAGTCAACATAAAGTCAACTGTGGTAGTAGTCAACTCATTTGGAAGGGAAGGAGGAAAGTTCCTTATAAACTTGGAATTTTTCCCTGTGGTAACCAATGTGGTACACTTCTTCCTTCCTTAACACTTACCACCTTCACGTTGGCTTTTGGGCATGGGCCTCACTTGGGCTCATTCACTTGGGCCTCACTTGGGTTCCGAATCATCTCATTGATGTCTCTACCATGATCAAGCCTCCAAGAGCTAATCCATCGGCTGTGTCATTTGCGAATCACGTACAAGAGGTCCTCGAAGTAGTTAAGGCAAGGCTGGCCAAGACATATGCAAAGGAGAAAGCACGTGTGGATGCACATCAAAGATTGCAAGTGTTCCAGCTTGGAGAAGAAGTTATGGTGTTTTTCAGGAAAGAAAGGATGCCCTCCAACATGGGAGGTAAGCTTCAGCCACATAAATTTGGTCCATTCAAGATTTTGAGATATGTGAACGACAATGCCTACGTCGTAGACTTGCCCGAAGAATTTGGAGTCTCAAGGACATTCAATGTAGCTAACTTGACCCCTACTTCAACCCATTGCCATTCCCTTCACGCCTTGCATCACGAATGGAGTCTGATCTTAAGGAGGGGAGGATGACATAGGGACGTCTCCCATGCATACATTTACACATCCAAGGCTGCATGAAAAGAGAAGTGCGTGCGTGTGCATGGCCAACCAGCTGCCCACTTATTTGCATTTATGTCCGTGTGTTTAATTTGTATTAAGTCCAAACATTTAGGACAATATCCTTGTCGAATTCTGCTTGTAATAATTAGGAGGTTAAAGTGATTATGGCACAGAATGTAAGAAGGCAAGCAACTAAATGCTCCCTTCATTGATGCCTAAAAATCTGCCTCTATAAGATTGAAAAAGGAAACGAATAAACAGACAGATTTATTGAGAGTTATTATGATTTTCCTGAGTTGGAAAATATGGTGCACATTGGACTATGTGTGTTGTTACCTTGTTTAGCCCTGGAGCTGTTGGAATAGGAATCCAACACACCTCAGCTTGTCGTCGGAGGATTTGGCAAGTTGTGGACTATCTTGTTACCTTAGGTTGTATTTGATCGAGTTAAATTGGAACTGCACTCTTCACATTCCAATTATTTCACGAACAACATGCCTCAGATCGACACCAACTGGTTTGATCACTCGAATCTTAGGCCAGCTAAGTTCGTTTAATCAAATTGGCCAAGTCAACTGTGTTGTCCTGTGTTAAGTGGTATCAGAGCGAAGGTTATAGCAAGATCAATCTCCAAATTGATCGTGAGAGTTGAGTATTTACATTATCACCTCAGAGAGTTGCGAGAGAACCATATCCATGAGCCGATTCATAGGACTTTGGATCCCCTGATCTGAGTCTCGTTAACCACCTAGCACCACCCAAAAGCCAAGCTCATGATTGATCCAGATCCACCAAGACCGAACATGGATCAAAGGTTCATGAACCTTGAAGCTGCTATCTTGGAGATACATACCCAATTGGCCAACCTCGTAGTTCAACAACCCGTGGGGCAACCACCACCAATTAAGGTACGTAATAATCAAGGTGAAGATGAATATGAAGCGAATTCAGATGCAACCCTCTATATTAGAAGAGGAAGAGGGCGTGATGTGAGAGGGTATGGGAGAGGAGATGATGGATGAGTGCCTAGGAGAGAAGTGTTCAGAGAAGATGATTGTGGGGATGAGTACTATAGGCGTGTGGATTGATCCTTTAAAATGAACATAGAGAAGTTTTATGGGGATTCAGACGTGGAGGGCTTCTTAAATTGGCTTGATTTAGTCGCGAAATACTTCGATTGCATGGACTTGACCGAGGAGCAAAAGGTCAGTTACGTGGCCTTCAAGCTAGAATCAGGAGCTGCTATTTGGTAGAGGAAAGAACAAGAGGCAAGAAGAAGGAGAGGAGAGAGACCTATTCGGGAGTGGCCTTTAATGGAGCAAGCTCTCCGAGAGAGGTTTTTGCCTGTTGATTATCACCAAACATTGTACATGCAATTTTTGACGTGCACTCAAGGGAACAAGAGTGTGGAGGAGTACACATCCAAGTTCATGCATTTGGTTGTGAGGAACGATATGGAGGAGAATGAGGATCAAATGATTGCTCGTTACATCGAAGGGCTTCACTATGAAATAAAGAACAGGTTGGAGTTTGACACCTTTCTCTATTTCAACAACATTTGTTCTAAAGCTAGGAAGATTGAAGCTGCCTTGAGGAAGAAGAAAATGACCATGACGCACTTCTCAGGCCCGGGTCAATCTTCTATGACTCAAAAAGGAGGGGAGAAGGGTGCAATACAACTTGGTGAATCTCGAGTGCCTCAAAAGAAACCTCTTGCGGACAATGCTCAAAACAAAGGCAAAACCCCTACTTCAGCCCTAGGACTTTGTTGCTTTAAGTGTAACGAATACGGGCATAAATTAAGTGATTGCCCCAAGAGAAAGTTCACTCAATTATGTGAAATTGAGGACGAGGATGGAGAGTATTCGGGGGCCTACTTATGTGCTCCAGTTGAAGAAGATGGGGTTGAGATTTAAGGTACGACTGAGGAGGAGGAGGAGTATTACGGAGTCCTTCAGAGGCTTGCTCTTGCCATGGAAAAGAAGGATATGTCACAATGCCATAATTTGTTCCGAACCCGTTGCCATGTGGGGAAGGAAGTATGCGACGTTATTGTGGATGGAGGGAGCCAAGAGAATTTCATAAGTGCACGAACCATGGAGAAGTTGGGGTTGAAGACTGAGCCACATCCATCACCCTACTCAATTGGATGGGTGCAATTAGGAGGGAGCTTGAAGGTTAATGCCCATTGTGAGGTTCCTATCACAATTGGGAAATTCTCCAACTTGGTTACTTGCGCCGTACTCAACATGGACGCGTTCTGCAACATCCTCTTGGGCAGACCTTGGGAGTTCGATAATAAAGCCATGCATAAAGGGGAAGAAAACACCTATGAAATCAAGAAGGGTGGACATAGCTTTACTCTGCTTCCCATGAAGCTGAAGCATGCCAAGGGTGTGAACAGTGTCATGCACAAAGTTTCCTTGGTCGTCACGGCAAAACAAATGCATGCCACTTTGAAGGAGTGTGACGTGTGTTTTATCCTTATGATCGAAGGCAATTCAAGGGCACGAGCTAAAGTTTTGGATCATGGCAAGATGTCCGAAGTCTTGCAAGAGTATGCAGACATTTTTCCTGATGAGCTACCAATGAGATTGCCTCCCATGCATGACATTCAACATCAGATAGATCTGATTCCAGGAGCAACCCTTCCAAACCTTCTGTACTACAAGATAAGCCCACGAGAACATCAAGTTTTACGTGAACAAGTGCAAGACTTACTGGATCACGGGTACATCAGAGAGAGCCTTAGCCCTTGTAGGGTGCTTGCGTTATTGGTGCCTAAGAAAGACGGATCGTGGTGCATATGCATCGATAGCAGGGCCATAAACAAGATCACAGTGGGCTATAGGTTCCCTATACCAAGGGTGGATGCCATGCTTGACAACTTGAGTGGCTCCACAATCTTTTCAAAGATTAATCTCAAGAGTGGCTACCATCAAATATGAATCCAGCCTGGTGACGAGTGGAAGACAACCTTCAAAACGAAGGAGGGTCTATTTGAATGGTTGGTGATGCCATTCGGCTTGACCAATGCCCCTAGCACATTCATGAGGCTCATGCACCATGTGATGCACCCCTTCTTGGACAAGTTTGTTATTGTTTATTTCAAAAACATCTTGGTGTTTAGCAAATCAGAGGAAGATCATCTTTCATACTTGAAACAAGTACTTGACACCTTAAGAGAGCACGGTCTATTTGCTAACCTCAAGAAATGTATATTTTGGCAAGACAAATTGCTTTTTCTTGGGTTCATAGTTGGGAAAGATGGCGTACAAGTCGATCAAGCCAAAGTGGAGGCTATTTAATCGTGGCCTCAACTTATGAATGTCAGCCAAGTCCGAAGCTTTCTTGGTTTGGCTTCGTTCTATAGGCAGTTCATCAAGGGGTTCAGCATGTTGGCCGCCCCTTTGACCTCATTACTCAAAAAGAATTCGCCCTTTGTATAGAGTGAAGAAGTGAAAGGCGCTTTCCAAGAATTGAAGAACTCATTAAGCTCCGCACCTATTTTGTCTCTTCCTGACTTTGGGAAGTTGTTTGAGGTAGATGTTGATGCCTCCGGAATGGGCATTGGAGCTGTATTGACCCAAGAGAAGAAGCCAATAGCCTACTTCAGCGAGAAGCTCAGTGATCAAAGGCAAACGTGGTCCACATATGAAAAAGAATTCTATGCAGTCGTTCGAGCTTTGAGGACTTAGGAGCACTACTTGATAGGTAAAGAGTTCGTACTTTACACTGATCATAGGGCATTGAAGTTTCTGAATGAGCAAATGAAGTTGTCGAATAATATGCATGCTCGTTGGTCAGCTTACTTACAAAAATTTCCCTTCAAGATAGTGCATAAGAGTGGAAGTGCGAATGTTGTCGCTGATGCCCTTAGTAGGAGAGTGACATTGCTTACTTAATTGAAGGGCGTGGTGACTGCTTTTGAATGTTTATGTGACTTGTATGAAGAGGACGTTGATTTTGGTGACATTTGGAGGAAATGTCAAGGCGGAGTTGGATTTGAGGATTACTACGTGCATGATGGATACCTTATGAAAGGAAACTTGTTGTGTATTCCGAAAACTTCGCTTCGTGATCAGCTTATTATGGAGATGCATGGAGGTGGTTTGGCTGCTCACTTAGGACGTGACAAAACGTATGCTGCCTTGGCCGAGAGGTTCTATTGGCCTTGAATGGAGAAAGGAGTATGGAAAGTGGTCAAGCATTGCCGTGTTTGTCAAGAAACCAAGGGTGGAGTTCAGAACACAGGCTTGTACACTCCGCTCCCCATTCCGAAGAATATTTAGGAAGACATCAGCATGGACTTTGTCCTTGGCTTACCCCGCACCCCTCGTGGTGTGGACTCCATTTTTGTTATTGTTGACAGGTTGTCCAAGATGGCTCATTTTGTACCATGCTGCAAGACAACGGATGCAAATAGAGTTGCCAAGCTATTTTTCAAGGAGGTGGTACGTCTACATGGGGTGCCAAGGTCAATTACTTCTGATAAAGACACTAAGTTCCTTATGAGCTTTTGGCAAACCTTTTAGAGGATGTTCGATGCAAGCTTGCAATTTAGTACCACGGCACATCCGTAAACCGATGGTCAGACTGAGGCAACCAATCGTACTCTTGGAAGCATGCTTAGGAGCCTTTGTCACGACAAGCAAAGACAGTGGGACCTTGCCATTCCCATCGCGGAATTCGCCTACAATGGTGCGGTTCATCGATCAACCGGAGTGTCACCATTTTCATTGGTGTATACTAAGGTTTTGAATCATCTCATTGATGTCTCTACCATGATCAAGCCTCTAAGAGCTAATCCATCAGCTGTGTCATTCGCGGATCACGTACAAGAGGTGCTCGAAGCAGTTAAGGCAAGGCTGGCCAAGACATACACAAAGGAGAAAGCACGTGTGGATGCACATCAAAGATTGCAAGTGTTCCAGCCCGGAGAAGAAGTTATGGTGTTTTTCAGGAAAGAAAGGATGCCCTCCAACATGGGAGGTAAGCTTCAGCCACGTAAATTCAGTCCATTCAAGATTTTGAGACATGTGAACGACAATGCCTACGTCGTGGACTTGCCCGAAGAATTTGGAGTCTTAAGGACATTCAACGTAGCTGACTTGACACCCTACTTTAACCCATTGCCATTCCCTTCACGCCTTGCATCACGAATGGAGTCTGATCTTAAGGAGAGGAGGATGACGTAGGGACGTCTCCCATGCATACGTTCACACATCCAAGGTTGCATGAAAAGAGAAGCGCGTGCGTGTGCATGGCTAACCAGCTACCCACTTATTTGTATTTATGTCCGTGTGTTTAATTTGTAATAAGTCCGAACATTTAGGACAATATCCTTTTCGAATTCTACTTGTAATAATTAGGAGGTTAAAGTGATTATGGCACGGAATGTAAGAAGGCAAGCAACTAAATGCTCCCTTCATTGATGCCTAAAAATCCGCCTCTATAAGATTGAAAAAGGAAATGAATAAACAGACAGATTTATTGAGAGTTATTACGATTTTCCTGAGTTGGAAAGTATTGTGCACGTTGGACTACGTGTGTTATTACCTTGTTTAGCCTCGGAGCTGTTGGAATAGGAATCCAACACACCTCAGCTTGTCGTCAGAGGATTTGGCAAGTTATGGACTATCTTGTTACCTTAGGTTGTATTTGATCGAGTTAAATTGGAACCGCACTCTTTACGTTCCAATTATTTCACGAACAACATGCCTCAGATCGACACCAACTGGTTTGATCACTCAAATCTTAGGCCAGCTAAGTTCGTTTAATCAAATTGGCCAAGTCAACCATGTTGTCCTATGTTACACTGGTACATAAATGACTAAGGTTCTTCTTTGTATTCTCCATTATATGTGATGTGTATAAGGCATGGTAAGTATGTTGCATTTCTGCAACCAAATCTCTGGCAATATCACGGCATTGGTCAGTGAATATAGTCTACGGGGCTTTGTTTTTTATGCAATACAGAAATGTGTGGAACAATCACTAAAATGATTTTGAAGTCTCATCGTAGAAGAGGCCTGCTCTAAATATGCATATCATCCGAGGGTGATTGAGGCCAGCAAAAAGAGCGTTATATCCAAAGCAACAAAGAGTATATATACCATTAGCAACAACCATATAATGTAGTTCAATATCTTTACATATGTAAATGCAAATAAATTACCTAACAGACGATAGTTGTTGTTGGTCTTATATGTTGTATCAAAATTAATTGAATCAAAATAACTCGTAATCCAGCTACATCCTTTTGTCAGCCCAAAATATACCAGCAATTTGTTTGTAAGTTGTTCTTGAGTGTGATTCATCTTTCTGTTTGACCATAACATATGAGATAGCGCAGGGACAATAAGATCATGGTTATGCAATAACTTCCACTCATTTATGTAATAGAATGACTTATTAAAAGAAAAATGGAACGTTATCAAGGCTCCATAACTTATTCTTTCCTCATATTATTTTTTTGCTTCGATACATTATCCACCGGTGGTTTAACACTCTCCTTCTCCTATCGAAAATCCTCCTTATTGCACATATATCTAATCTAATAATATTCCTCAGACATCACTCGACGCGTTATCTTTTGTCTTTTATAATCTTTCCTTGTACCAAACTCTTTCATGTGTGCATAGGTGGTGTAGAAATCATAGGTTAGGTTCACAGTTGAGAATTTCAAATATTCCTACCAGTCTTTATCTTCCATCTTTATAATTGTCTTCTGTACAATATTATAGAAAGCCACAAAGTTAGATAAATCAAAGATTCATATGATAATTAGGAATGAAACTAATATTGGATAATAATGGTACCAATATTGTATAAAAGTGGTACCAATATTGGATACCATTGGTACCAATATTATTTCATATTTGTTACCTTGATTTTGCAAATAAGTGGACGATGATTCTTAATTTCTAGATTGCACGGAGATTCAATTATCGTAGAAGTAGCTTCAGAATATCTATAGATAGACCATTTTAATGTAATTAAATAAGAATCTTAAAATCGAAAAATATTTGTGTTGTGAAGACTCACCATGGTCGAACAATGGAGACGTTGTCTCGCTTGAAGCATCCATACTAGAATGGTGGTAATTAAGGGAAGAGGATGGTCAGCGGAGATGATGGTAATTTGGCAAAGAAGATGGTCAACATAAATGATAGTTCGGCGAAGAGGATGGTTAGAGAAGATGATGGTCGAAAGAATAGTGACTATAATATTTTGGCGAAGATGATGATTTTTTTGCTGTAATATTTTTAAAGGTGTAATATTTTTAGGGATTTAATTTTGGGTAAATTACATCTGCCCTCTTTTAGTTTAGCGTATTTAATGTTGGCCATCATGTCATTCGCAAATTAATTATAAACCCGCTCAGTTTGGTGAATTTATACTATTTAACCCTTCACACCGAAACCGATATATTTTTCCGATGAGGAGGCAAGAGAAATGACAAATATAACCTTCTACTAAAAAACAAAAAAATTATTGTTTCTCCTTCCTCTTACTACTTCATCTTCTTCAACCTTTCAACTATCCGAGGTTTAGCTTTGACTTTCTGATGGGTCCCATCGCATAGCCTCTCACGAAACCCTCGCCCCTCAATAGCAAATGGAATGTTTGAGGAGGCATGTCATAGTCGAAGAAGGAATAGAAGAGGGACGAGACTTATGCCGACGAGGCACTAGAGAATGCCATTTTTCAGAGGAAGATCTCTATGGCTTGGTCGATGATAGCCCCCGTGATCTTCTACCACTGAGCCTCAATCGCCGCTTAAAATTTGGAACCTCCAAATTGGCTGGTATTCCCCAGTGGCAAAGTTAGTAATTAATCCCAAATCCAAGCTCCAAACAAAGAAATCCTATTGGCTAGGTCAAGCGTGTGAGTATTATGCTTAGCTGGGACCACCAAAAGGGATTGCACCAGAACTGAGCTTGGCGGCGATGGATGTCGGGGATTGGATGCGAAGGACGAGAAAGTAGCTGCCCTCAGATTGGAGCCTGAGCTATATGGACGAGGGTACCTTGTTGTTCAAGAAATCCTCCTCGCTAATGATGAGTTCCTCCTTGTCCTACTCATTCCCATTCGACTTGAATAATTAACGGTCGTGAAAAGACCTAATAATTAATTGGACATGTTCTAGGTTCTAACTGAATAATTGACGGTGACGAGGTCAAAGAAGATGGCTAGTACTTATGGTTTACGGCTTCTTTAGCCACTAAGATTTTTTTAAGGTATGGAATTTTTATTTCGATATCAAATTTTGGTTGCCAGATTTTTTTGTCAAGGAAATATCAACATCGATGTTTGTTTTGTTTGGATTGTAGTTATTTATGATTTTTTAGTTGGTGTTTTATATAAGAGGAAGATGAAGAAGATGAACTAATAAGAGGAAGAAGAAGGAAGAATTTTTTTGTTTTTAGTATAATGGTATATTTGTCATTTCCCGTGCTTCCTCGCCTGTTACGGCGAGAGGGGCCAAATGGTATAAATTCATCATATTGAGGGAATTTTTCAATCGATTTACAAATAACAAGGGAGTCAGCGTTAAATACGCCAAACTAGAGGGAGCCAGATATAATTTACCCTTTAATTTTTGAATGATTTGTTAGTTATGGCATGATGATTCTCTTTTTAATAACCTATATTTCCATACATTTTAGGATTCTATTTAGTTAGTACTATAACAATTATACCATCCTCCTCATCATGAGAATTAATACTAATCTCCACTAAATCTGAACTGGTTTATAAATATTTAACATTAAATTATTTTCCACTGTATTTGTGGAATTAAAAAATAAATTTGGTACCTAAATGAAAAGTTTTGAAACATTTTTGGAAAAAAAAGCCATAATAAATTTGCACGTCGGCGCATGCGTAACAAATCTTTTGCGTCCACGACGCAGCAGATGACGTAATGTGCCAGGAGTACGTTATTGAATCCCTGGGCCCCACCACCCGTCTCCTTCCTTAATTCTCCACTAAAATAATTAAGAAAAAAACATTACACAGAAAGATTCAAAAAGGAATTTCGATTTTCACCGCCTCTCTCTCTCTCTCTCCACGTTTATTTACTTGCCCTCGTTGGCTTCTACAAAAAAAATCCCTCTTTTATTGGCCTTTAATAAACCCTAAAAAAAATCCAATTTCGAATTCCCTTCCTTCTCCATCAGTCAGAGCCTTGATCGCTACGGCCGGTTAGTATTATTTCTGGGTCTGATACGACACAGGTACTCCTTTGTTATCCTTTGTTTTTTTGCTCACAATTTTGGTGATTTATGCAATTTTTTGCTTGATCGTTGTGTTTCTAGCGCTTTAAGGTTGGATTTTTGATGTAAAGTTTGAATCTTTTATGTTTTGGAGACTTGTTTCGTGCGAAATTGAAGAATTTATGTAGTTTGGGACTGATAAAGTGGGCTTTTATTTGTCCAGGAAGGGGGATTGGAGCAAGAATAGGTACATATTTCTGGGAAGAAAGCATGAGCTCAGAGGCTCGAGGGGGGAGGCAACCTCCTTTAAAGGAATACCGAAGGAGAAAGTCGGCTCTACCGGACTTAAATGTCCCTCCAGTTGTACCCAGGGAGGAAGCGTCATCAAGTCTGGCTGCTGCTGCTCGGGGAATTGGAGGCATTTCCCAACCGCATGGGCAACCTGAACTTCCTGCAGCAATTGATGTTGAGGCTATTGACGATGATGTCATTGTATCATCACCCAGGTCTTTTGCTGAAGTATGCAAACTACGTTTCCTTTCTTTTGTCTGTGGTACATTTGAATATGAGTTATTATTGATGAATCTCAGCCGGTCACTTTTGTTTCTTTGTTGTAATAATTGTAGGCTAAACACAATGCTGCAAGGACCCGTGGAGCTCCTGTTGTCGTGGATTTAGATTCAGGTTGTGGATATGGCTTGAATAGTTATCAGTTTTTGTTGCGTTGTTGTCTGTCCACAGTTGTTGAGTGGCAGATTTTCAGATCAGTTGCTTTCTTTATGTTGAATTCTCTTGTTATAGTGCAACATTCTGGGGTGATCGATCCCATATTATCACACTTATATCATTTCCTTCCATGTGCAGAGAGAACAACTAGGCGTCCAATCCAAATCCGCAACAAGCGCCGACGAGTTTCAACCAAACAAACCATCATAAACTGTGATTACTATATCAATTTGGAAGGCTCTGGCAGTTGTAGTTCTAAGGTATAACCTACAATGCTATGTTCTATGGTTCATTGCTCTGTTGTTGGTCTCCTTTTGGTAACTGGTTGTCGTTGTGCTACAATGATAACTTACATGTCATATGGGGCTACATGTTGGATCCGAAAAACACGTTTGTCTTACTCTTGGCCTTAGCACTATTTTACTTAGTGGTTCTTGTGAAACAATCACAAAATTGTTGGCCATGTGACAAATAAAAATACTTGTATCCTCTCTCCCTCCTCCCTGTAGAGATGTGTTCATGCACATCCATCTGATGTTGTTTGTCAATCAACTTTGAAGACTTGAGACTCGAATTTTGCATTTTGATGCAGAGCGGCATAAGTCAGCCTCAGCCTCAGCCGCAGGCGGCGCCGCCACCACCGCCGCCACCACCACCACCACCAACTTTTACATGTCCAATATGCATGAGTCCCTTTGTTGAGGAAACATCGACAAAATGTGGACACATTTTTTGCAAGGCATGCATAAAGGCTGCGCTAGCTGTGCAGGCAAAGTGCCCCACTTGCAGGAAAAAAGTGGTTGCTAAAGACCTTATTAGGGTGTTTCTTCCATCAACTTGACTGTTATAAGGCTGAAGTTTAATGTAAGTATCCTGAAGTATTATTGTCATGTACTTGGTATAAATTAGGGGGGCAGAGCAACCGAGGATAGATTTGGATCTGTTCTTTTTGGTCAAGCATCGATAAAGCTGTATAGGGAAGAGTGAATTAGGTATGGTTGCAAACTGGATGAAGGGAGGAACTGAAGTTGGTAGTCAAGGCACTTGCAAGTAAAGGTGTGGCAGAAATTATATAGGCTTTTTTGGATTGTTGTTTGTAAAATTATCAATGTTGGTGTCAGCCATCGAAAGTATTGTTCTTGTGTATTTGCTTACTGGATGAATGCCTTTATTCAAAAAAGAATATGCGTGTGGGAATGATTTGATTGAATTTTGTTATCCTCGCCACCCTAATTTTAGTTTGTCCTGTTTTCTGCAACAGGTTATGGGGTGGAGTCATGGAGAACACAAGACAAATGGGTTAGCATTTTTTTTTATAAATTCATTGACCTGTAGTTAATTTATGTGAACTGTGCTTTGAACTCATTTAGACCACCTGTTGGAGAGGGTGAGACATGTTTTGGGATACAATGATCCAGTTGAACTGTAACAGACTTAATGTGCCTACCGCTGGCGATCATACACAATCTCTGTAGATTTGTAGTCTTCGGTGATGCATTTGTCGGATTCGGCTGTTATGTCGATTTGCTAGTTTGGATGGAAGGAATTTCTCTTTTCTTATGGCAAGCTCACTCTATGATTAGTGTATATGCCCTTTCTTTCTTTTAAGTATTTCTCTTCACGAAAACAATGGTTGTTTCGTGTAATGAAGGTGCTATACGAGTTAAGAATTTATGATCATAATGTGATCTTCAAAAGACGCATGCCATGGGAGTTACATGACGGAATTTCTAAGCTTATTCAACTTCCAACCAATTTGAAGATTGGTCTAATAATTATCCGAATAAGAGGAGCACATCATGATATATATGCACAAGGGCATATATATGAAGGTTCAAGAAAGGGCACCAAGTACAACAATGAGCACATCTGTTTTCGAGTTTGGTCAGTCACTCAGCATGTAGTTCGCAACAGGCAAATATTCACCGAAATCCTCTCGAGCTGAAACAAATGTAAAAAACGAGAAGGGGATTGCTTCTCAAAACCTGTTAAACTTAGATGATTTACAACACAGGAATCATCCTGAAGATATCTTTCACCACTCGATGCGGCCGCGGTTCATTTCAAGCCTGTCGCCTGACAATCTCAGAAGATGCAAGAAGTTGGAGCATCCTTGGTTGTCGGTGGCCGCGTGTTAGGGAATCGACTATGTCGTCGTGTTGGCATTCTTTCTTTAGGTAAGCTGTGTCATCCAAAGTTCAAAAGAAGTTCTAATTTTGATGCGAGAGAGAGAGAGAGAGGAGAGAGAGAACAATACATTTAATACCAACCTCCAATACCCATCATGATATGAACCTCGGCAGTAGTAGGTGCATCCTTAGGCTTGCTTATATCACATCCAATATAGGTAACGTTATTAACATGTTGGTTAACCTTCTTGGCTGTAATTAAGAAGAAAGCAGAGGAATTACCACAAGTCCGATCTTGGAGTATTCAGCAGGATCTTCGGTTTTGAAATTTTCTTCAAGTTTCCATTGTTTTCTTCTGGAAATGCCAATCTACAAGTTGAACAATGGTTTTTCCTAATTGGTACCGACACAACGAAGTCAAATATCTATTAAATGTCCAGAGACACAACTGAAAAAACCAGAAAGAGAACACGCAGAAATGCTCAATAACAATGCATCCAAATCCGAGTATGATTAATCCCATATCACAGTGAATGATGACTTCGAACAGCAACAAGTTCGAGCTAATACTACGAGATAAAATAGATCAATTACCAAAGACTCATCGAGGCGGTACCAGTTTAAATAACTAATCAAGTAAACAAAATGCACTTACTGGAGATTTGGAAAGCAAACTGAGATGAAAAATATGGTTATGCATCCACCAGAAAATCT
>SOPF01026467.1:0-19523 GCA_012979155.1 Hypericum perforatum | reverse complement strand
TTATGAGTCACGCATCGGTCCAAAAGCACCAAATAAAAGAGGACAATTTGTCTTGGGTTGTGTCTGGTTAAAAGGACAATTTTTCCATCCCTGATATAATATTCTTCTCGGGTCCTATTATCTCATTTTCTTCTGCAAACTTCCATTTGAAAGATCCACATGTCTCTTATTTATTCTTTAAATAAAACTCTCTTATCCCCTCTCTTTATTGAAGTTAATGAAGTATAGAATTATGTCCCAACATTTGGCGCTCTTTTCTTGTAACAGTTATTTTTCTATTTAATTATATTGTTGCAGGATTTTAATAAGGGAGCAACTAGAAATTCGTCATTGTTTATATCTACTATGAATATAATATTACCATTAATAAAAAAGTACCTGCCAAAAAGACAATATCAAATAAACAATATGATCATGTTCCTAAGTATATGAAGTTAGTAAGAACCGACTCACAAGTCACCAAATATATGGAGCAGGCCCACCAAAAATGCGGAAACCCTACTATGATTAAGATATGGAGTCGCATTAGGCTTCCCACTCATCAGATGCATCTTAAATATCACTTTCACTTTGTCATTTTCATAAGATATCACTTTCACTCGGCGGAAAAAATAAAGATTGTCATTAAAATAATGCTTCACAAGTATGTGGTGGATGTTACTTTTGATAAATAAAATTTTTACAACTCATACAAGACTTGAATCTTAAATTATTATTTTTTTTTGTGGTAAAATCTTAAATTATATAACTCCTTGTATTTTGTAGTGTGGTGGATGTTAGTTGAATTGTGCAGGTTACTCACTTATTGGAGGTCTCGTTTATTGGCATATAAAGATCAGCCAAAACAAGTCGAACTATTTAACTCTTTCAAGTAAGCACTCTACTCCATTAGTTTAGCTGTTAATTAAATCTTATAATAATATGCCGTGTACAAAAATGATCACGTTACCAGGACGAATATATTTATTTTAAAAATGTGCTAACTAAACAGATGCTTAGAGCGCGATCTATAAATAAGAACACCACTTATATTTATATTCACTGATTTAAAATTATTTTATACGAAATTAGATCATCACAAAATTATTCAGTGTTATGATCGACTAGGTAACGACGAGAGTCTGACCTGTAAAATAATAAGCTGAGACATGATTATCCTGTGATATGATCACTCCATCCACGTGTGCGTGAGCATTGGAAGGGGAGGATAAGATTAGATGCTTCACCACTGGAGTTGTTTGCGGGTGAAGTAGATACATTTTACCAGAATAATAAAAATTAGATATGTATAACTTTGGGAGTTTAATGTAAAATGACATTTGACGATATAAGTTATAGGATAATGTGGGAGCAGGTGAAGTCCAAGAAACATGGTCCAAAAATCAAATTAAATAAGTATAATTATCGGTATAATAATTTATTATTACAAAAAATTTGGATTTTAATTTTTTTTTAATACAAAGTTTCGGCGGCAGTTAAAACAGGACGAAAAAACCCGTCTCAAGCAAAACGAGTAGTTTCTAGGTCTTCATTCTCTGCTTAGTCCGTTAATTTATGCCACTTATAATTATATTTGATTTGGTTCAGAAGATTATGCAATTTAAACTCTGCTTCTTAATTACGTCTTACAAGTGTCGTACGGGAAATTTTAAGCTTCCCATTCACGATTCCCCTTGGGGTTCTCCTTTATTCAGAGTAATTAATTCAACTTATCCCGCCTATAATCTCATTTTTTTTATAAACAAATTTATCAACAATAATATTTATAGCCCGTTTAGTGTGAATTCCCGTCCAATAACATCCCAATGGAGAGAAAATATGAATATCTTTAATGTGCTTGCATAATGAATTATATACATCTAATTATTTTAAGGACCAATCTAAATTTGATGATAAAGTTTGTATTCCAAGCGGGGTACCGATTGACAAGGCAACAATAACATTTGTTTTTTTAAACCAAATATGATATGAGTGGATATCCCATTAGACAAACACAAACCAACATTGTCTTCGTCATAATTTATCAATCGACGCGATTAGGATGGCCGGGAACTAATAATTAGCTACCCGAAATGTGAATTATTTAATTTGGCACAATAAGAGCTCACTTGTCATCTCCTAATTTGGTCCTTGGGTAAATCGTCCACCAATACCAAGTCCGGTTGTTTGGTAGCCATTCAAGAATTATATATATAATCACATAAAACAAATAAGAGCTCACTTCTCATCAACCCGACAGTGGATTTATTTATCGTTATTTGTCACGAACGAGTGGCCGATATTTATCCGGGATCAATAAGTTAGGTTTGAAAGCTGAAATGTGTTTCTACAAACAAAAGCTAAATTGTGTAATTAGCTAAAAAGATTGGGAAGGTACATTAGGAGAGGTTTATTTAGCTTAATCTATCCAAATTCTCCAACCGGATACATTAGAGCACTATCTGTTGTCCAAAACATTACAATGCCTATCTTTGTCAGAATGCATTACCCATTATCTCCGAACCAAAAGGATTTACCGAGAAGCAAACGCTTGCTCACACAATTTATTGTGTTACGCACTTAATTTATCACTATTTGTATTTTGGTTGATATCGACCCATATTTTTAGGTCATCACTTTGGTCAACCTCACGTATCATTACGTGAAAGTTATGATAATCTAAAAATAAGTTTACATATGATTGAAGGTAGTTATGAAAAAAAATGAAAGTCAAAATTCACGTTTGGCGAATGCCGAAAATATAAAGTAATTTTATGCAATTATCAGTAATTAAAAAAATCAATAAATTAGCTTACATAAAATTTACTAAAAACATTTCATGTAAAGATATCCGAAAAAACCAAGTGTCGACTATCTAGTGTAACTAAAGTAAATGGGTTAGATTTGACTAATCCATAGATTAGATTTTAATCAGTAACAAATAAGCTTGTATCACATATCAACGTCACTGTAATTCTAGAGTCTCAAAACAAAAACAAAACTTCATTTAAAATTTCAGCACCAAGGATTTTATTTGAAGCAGGTTTTTGGCTAGGATTTTGTTTTAAATGAAGTTTTTTGCTAGGAAGGTGACAAATAACTTCACGTGAAGCGCCGAGACTGCAATCCTATCGAGAATTCGAGATCCCATTGTGCTGCGAGTTGGTCCGGCCCAGCCCAAACAAATTAATTAATATTTCTACAGGCAGAGATCTATAGTTTGCGGATCGAGTGGGATCAAGCAACATGACGTCGACGCACGAGAAACTTAGAGATTACATAACAAAAATAATCAAATTTTGTATTGAATGCATGATACATCAATAAGACTATGGTTTTTTAATGTTGCAAATAATGGTATATTGTGCACAAGCAACATTACATAACACACTGAAACAATGGTACACAATGCCCAAACAATGACATAAGTTTATGCTTTAGCAGGAAGACGGAGCACTTTTGAGTTTTGGACATAAACCGGAAAAAAGTTATAAGACGGGTTTTAGCTTTGAGTAGAAGAGGGTGACACTTCTGAGTTTTGTAATGAAGGTGGTTCCTCAGTCCTTGAATTTGAAGTAGTTACACCGGATCTTTTCTTGTTCAATGTGCCACACTGCGCCATGTCTATAGAAGCCAATTTTTTGTATTATTAATTCTTATCTTCTTATGGTATATACCATAAATGGTAGGTGAAATTTGGGAGATAATATTCGTGGTGGCAAATGCGTAGGGATGGCGATGGGTAGGGTCGGGTAGGATATTGGTACGACCTTACCCATACTCTAGTTTAAAAAGTCGGACTCATACCCTACCCTAGACCCTTAAGATTTTTCATTACTAGATTCATATCCTTACCCTTAGGGTCCGTAGGGTCTAAAGGGTCTTACAGGGTCCGACCCTCGAATTAAATATAATATATTTTTTAGTATAAAATTTAACTAAATTATAATGAATATATTAAAATTTATTAAGAAATATCTTATAGATCACTAAAAATAATTTAAAAAGTCAATTTCGTCGATTATATTTCAAAATATTGAGGAAATATATTATATTTTATAAATAAAAAATAATAATAATAAGTCTAATTAGAGTTTAATTATTATTTAGTTAGGGTCTAGTTATGGGTAAGGTCTAAATTAGGGTAAAAGGGTAAGGGTAGAGTAAAAATTCATAGATTCATACCCTACCCTAGACCCTACCTTTAAATGTAAACCTATATCCATACCCTACCCTAGATCCAGTCAAAATCAACAGACCCTCGCCCCACGGGGTAAGGGTAGGTCCGACCCGCATGGTATGGGCATTTCTGCCATCCCTACAAATGCGGTAGTCAAATAACGTACCTATTTATCTCATTATTTATATTTAATTTAATGGAAACTTAATAATTGACCATTTACATTAAAAATAAAATTAACAAAGAAGAAAGAATTCAGTGTTATGGACCGTAATTTTTACCTGATTTGTTTTCTTATTAGATATTGTCGTATCATAGTTTGGAGAGGATAATGACTATGAAAGTGCGAATTATTGTCTTGCCGCAAGTATTATAACAAAATATATATACACCTTTCCAAAGAAAAAAAAGAAAAGAAAAACAGAGAGGACTATTGGTAACGTGGTTTTCTGAAATCGAATTTGTTAATCGACTTGTATTTTTTCAAGAGAACAAAATGAATCTGCTTAGTTATAATAAAATGAATAATAAATGAATTTCTAGTTAAAATAAAATGATTTCCAGACGAATAATTCATTTTGTTATGATAAAATAGTTACCATAAAATAGGACAATAACATGAGTTGATATACTAAATTAATTAATTATAATATAGTGATTCCACTAATATTAATGAAATAGTTTAAACATTTTTATGGTAAATGTAAAATGATTAGTTGTTTTTCGTGTCCGGCAACTTTGGCTATAAAGCTCGAAGGGACTCCTCTCCTTTCAAACCAAACACATCCTCCCTCTTCCTCTCCTCTCCTCTCCTCTCCTCTCCTTCATAATTATTCCGTGAAGGAAGAACCGTATAACCCGCCGGAGGAAGGAGAGGTGTTAGTTATCCCCTTCGTTAAACCATCAAACCACAATATGCAGAGGTTGATGATCGCCGCCGTGTCCCGACAAGGGAGGAGCCTCACGACAGCTTTCCGCGGGGTGTCGTCCCACGCCGGAGCGGTTGCCCGGGACGATAACGTTTCTTCCCTTCCGAAGATGCCGGCGTTCGACCACACCCCGGCTCCCTACACCGGCCCGACGGGGGCGGAGATCGTGGAGGCGAGGAAGAAGTACCTGAGCCCGTCGCTGTTCCATTTCTACAAGAAGCCGGTTAACGTGGTCGAGGCGAAGATGCAGTACGTGTTCGACGAGGAGGGCCGGCGATACCTCGACGCCTTCGGGGGTATCGCGACGGTTAACTGCGGCCACTGCCACCCGGAGGTCGTCGAGGCGGTTGTCCGGCAGCTGGGGCGGATCCACCACTCCACCGTCCTCTACCTCAACCACGCTATCTCCGACTTCGCCAAAGCCCTCTCCGACAAGCTCCCCGGCAACCTCAAGGTGCTAAAAAAATCATAAATACACCAGATAAAAATGAAATCTTTTGAATGATATTAAATCGGGATAATCGTGTTTAGAATCCCAAGTTGCTTAGAGCATGAACGGAGAACAAGTTTATAAGTGTTGAAAATTTACCGACTAATTGGCTTAAGATTTTGGGTTGGATAAGAAGATTCTATCTTGGTAAGAGCGGTTTGATTCCGTGGGCATTGTTGTGCTCTCACACCTCCATTTAAGTCAAAGCTCGTGCAATCTTTGACCCATTGTTGCCTGAAGGTTTTGGGTTGAATATGGAGATTCTAACAAATCATGATCGGGTTGATGTGAATTTCGGCATTTGGCTTGTGTTTATGCTTAAAGTTTCGATCTTTATTGTAATATAATTGGTTTTAAGGGGAAAATGTTGAATCTTTGAATGAGCAGGTGTGTTTCTTCACCAACTCGGGGACGGAGGCGAATGAGCTGGCGATGATGATAGCGAGGTTGTACACAGGCTCCCACGACATCATCTCCCTTCGAAATGCCTACCACGGCAATGCGTCAGGCACCATGGGCGCTACTGCCCAGTCCAATTGGAAGTTCAATGTCATTCAGGTACCCCCTATTTTACTTTTTTTGATTCTTCAGGATTTTGGAACCACACTGAAATGGAATCATGTGATAGAGGGAATAGTTTTGACATGGCCATGATATAGAAGTGGCTTAGTATGTTCAATAATTATGTTACGCAGTATTTTCTAGATTCATGGCAACCCCTGCATAGTTCACTTCTTCGTTTTATTAAATTTTAATTGGTATAAATCTTAGCCCTGGGATAGCTAATGCTCTTTAGTTGGTGTAAGTTCAGCTGAATTTGGTTTGTTGGGATGGAGACTGCAGTTTTTTATGGCAGTAAACCAATTCTATTAGGCGACAAGGTTTGGGGCCCCATGCCGTTGGGTTGCTTAGTATTTTTGGGATCATTGTCTACATGGTATTGGCTACTATTTGGAAACAAGAAAGTCGGATTGGCTGTATTATAAATTTATAATCATCATGAGTTTGAGGAGTGGAGAGGAAAATGACAGGTTATGGCGAGATATCAAGATGCCTTATCATGTGAGATGCGTGTATTATTTTCTGTCCCTTTCAATATGATAGGGTGGCATGTCCTTGTCTTTTCCGCTTTACGAAAGTTATAATAAGAATACACTTGTTCATCTGTGTGGTTTAGGGGGTCCACCGATTTACTATTTAGTAATGGTTTTCTCATTATTGATTCTATTTTGCATTGATGATGTTGCTAGAATTCCACTTCCCTCGTGGACATGGCTACTGTTGTTTTCCATGACCAACATTAGTCTGTTGACTTATCGCTTTCTGCGTGAAAGAAAAATTAAACGTGTATCCAAAGAAGATGGGACGGAAAGTAACTTGTTGATTTTTGCTGCTTAGACTACCAGAAATATATATGAATGCTGACTTCATTTCTCAATCATCTTAAAGCAAGTCTGATCTTTGTTCTTGTCTGTCCAACAGAGTGGAGTGCATCATGCTTTGAACCCGGATCCGTACCGAGGTGTATTTGGTTCTGACGGTGAGAAGTATGCCAGGGACGTGCAAGACATTGTTGACTTTGGAACCACTGGCCATGTCGCTGGATTTATATCTGAAGCCATACAGGTTATACTTTCGAGTTCTTTTCCAAATACTTGCAACTAGAGGCCACTTGTGTTCTAAAACTAAAGTTAAAGTTTCTTCCGTTGTTGGTAGGGCGTTGGTGGGATCGTTGAATTGGCCCCGGGATACTTGTCAAAGGCTTATGGTATTGTTAGAAAGGCAGGAGGCCTCTGCATTGCTGATGAGGTCCAGTCTGGGTTTGCTCGCACGGGGGATCATTTTTGGGGATTTGAAGGCCATGGTGTTGTTCCAGACATTGTGACAATGGCTAAGGTTAGTTTGATCTCTAGACCGTGTTGAGGTTTTTGTCTTAACAGCCAATAACTTACCGATTTTGGCCTGGTCAAGGTTTTTTACAAGTCCCTCAATGACTATGACAGGGAATTGGCAATGGAATTCCCCTCGGTGCTGTAGTGACCACCCCGGAGATCGCAGAAGTCCTGACTCGTCGCAGTTACTTCAACACTTTTGGCGGCAACCCGATGTGCACCGCTGCAGGATTAGCTGTTCTCAACGTAATTGAGAAAGAAAATCTTCAGGAGAATGCACATGTTGTTGGGTCCTACCTTAAGAAGAGGCTAACTGATTTGCAAGATAAATATGAACGTAAGCACTCCACGAGATACTCAAGTATATGACCAACGCTCTTAGACTCTATGACATGTTTTCCAACTTAGTAATGTTTCTGGGTTGCTTTGGTGCAGTCATAGGTGATGTGAGGGGAAGAGGATTCATGCTTGGAGTAGAACTCGTAACGGACCGGGATGCAAAAACTCCCGCGAAGGCCGAGACGCTGCATGTGATGGACCAAATGAAAGGTTTGTAACTTTTTACCCCAGTTCGGATTCCTCTTTACCTTAAACCTTTCGTTATCCCCGTATTTGAAATGAAATCCTGTGAAAAATGTTGTTTATAGAGATGGGAGTGTTGGTGGGGAAAGGTGGATACTACGGGAACGTGTTCAGAATCACTCCTCCGCTGTGTTTCACAAAAGAAGATGCAGATTTCTTTGTGGACGTCATGGACCACACCATGTCAAGGATGTGATGTGAAGTGATCAAGTGAAGTGACGACCTCCCCCCAAAAAAGGAAGCACTGTAAATATTAAATTTATGTATCCCATCGTTCATGAGGTGGTAAAATGCAATCTCTGTATCATTATTTACTTAATCGTGAATGATAGCGGTCAAAATAACTCACTCTCTAGGTTGGTTGGTGTGTGAAACACGCATGAGTCAGCATCTCGCTGTCTCTTGCTTGCTTTGAACCTTTGTTGTTCTTGTTCTTACCTTCTTCTGCCTGTTATCTTTCCCTTTGGTTTCGATATTAACCAACGGATGCCATTTACCTTACAGTGGAAACGAGTAATAGTTTCGAACTAAATTAACTCTTAAGATGTAGATGCTGCAATTGGAATAGTTTAGAACAACGAACAGGTTGGACCGATAATAAGAAAATAACTAGTTTCCGTTGAAATTTGTATATATTCTGTTTAATGTATTAGGTTGGATATCATACCTTTAATAATATAGTCTATTTATTTTACTCTATTGGAGAACACTTTTTTAGTGATTTTTTTCAATAAATTTTATAGCATTAGTTTTGATGAGGCTATCGACCAAACAGAAAATTTTATAATACAAATACTATGTTTTTAATAAACTCTACTCATAAACAAATACAAATTGTGAATTATTTTTATAATTACGTGAAGGGAATACTAATGGTGAAATTATGTGCTCAGACTAGCATAGTCCATACGCCACCCTCTCACAATGTACAAACCTAATGTCAATTAAGGACAACATTCAGTATAGGACATGCGTTTTCACGCACACATTTTTTTTTTCGAAATGACATGTTTCTGTTAGTATGAATGACATGATACAGTTAATCATAACAATATGGTGTAATAAGTCAGAATGATGTGTTCTATTAACCATAATGATATGTTGATGTTATTATATAGTAATGCATTCATGCTAGGTGTGTCTCATTTGATATAACTCAATTTGTCATTTAGACATAAATGAGTATGTCATTTTAATATAACACAATCCATCACTTAAACATCGGGACAACTTATTGTCGTGGAGACATCGCGCCAAGAGACAAGCATAAACCAGAGTCGGGATCTCACCAGTGAGTTCACTGATCATCATAACCGGTGTCATTTTGATGTAGTTCAGTCTGACATTTTGATATATATCGGTATGTCATTTATGTATAATTCAGTCTGTCATTTAGACATAGGGATAGGTCTTTGCTGTGCAGACACTGAGCCGAAAGAGAGAAGTAGATATAGGAGTCGAGATCTCTCTAGAGAGCTCATCAGTCGTCATTGGGATCTCACCGGTTATATCAAAGTCGTGATCGATTCTGGAGACCTAAAACATAACATCTTCCCTTTTCGGTGTTGCTCTTCGTTCGCGTCAATTTTATTTGGATTTATAAAGAAAAAGAGTGAAGGAAGAAAAATAAAAAAGGAAGAAATCTGTCAGCTTATTGACGTTAGTTGGGGCAAAGAGAGCATGAAAGATAAGAAAAAGAAGAGATGAGAAATTGAGAAGAAATTAGCATAAAGAAATTGAAATAGAAAAAGACAAGGAGTATTTATGTGAAGGAAGAAAAGGAAAAAAGGAAGAAATTTGTCGGCTTATTGACGTTAGTTGGGGCAAAGAGAGAATGAGAGAAAAGAAAAAGAATAGATGAGAAATTGAGAAGAAAGAAGCAGAAGGAAATTGAAAAAGAAAAAGAAAATGAGTAAAATAACATAAATACTCGAGTACATCTTAATCACTGAATCTTTCTTACCAAAATTTTAATACGCTGGACGACTACGATCTTATTTTGTCCGAACACTTAATCCAACCTCTGAGCTTGGACCACCTCATTATTCCATGATTTCAATTTCTCACTCACTTCTTCAAAATTATTGTAATTTGGATTAGATATATATTTTTGTCTAGTCAGGAAGATGTTTGGGCTGTTGGACGCGTTTAACGGGCTGAGGGTCCAATGTCGATTCTCCATTTGCTTGAAACACACACCATCATGGGCTCCTGGCCATTCGGAGTACATGACGATATCATCGTACCATTCTTTTTTACAAGTATCATCGTACCATTTAGAATATGAAATCAAAATCCAGCAGGTCGTGAGGTGCGGAGACTAGTTAATCCCCGTTAGTTTGGGCATATGTCTCTTACTCTTCCTAACCAATATTAGGATGGATTGGGCATGGAAAAAAAATTATTGCAAATTAATCGAAATAAAAAGATAGATCACGCAAACATTTTTTCTTTCAATATTGATATTATGTGTATGTCAATATTGACATATGTGATTTTTTTTCAAAAATGCAAAAACTTACATAAAAAATACATAAGATAACATGTCATTGTTGATATACATGTCAGTATGACACACACAATATGATAATTAGTATGAGATCGTTTTATGGTCTCGGATTTTTTTATCTAAAAAAATTCACAAAATAATTTACACATGTCAATGTTGACAAATAAAATATATCAATATAATATATAAAATATCAATATTAAAAAAAAATATATCATCACAATCCATTTTTATTTTTTAATGTATACCCGATCCAGATGCAAGCCTACCTTACACTAACGAGTGACTTCCAGCACTCACCTTCCTAGTGCTACCCTTGGTCAATAAGCATTAGTTCGAGATGATTTCGGATCAATCTCAATCTAATAACGCCCGGCGGAGATCCCTTCCTCAATTGTATTCTCTATAATTCTGAGGAGACTTATTAGCTAGAGATTAACTCGGCAGGAATTAAAGAAAATTTGTTTTCAGGGAACTATACATGCAAATCAATAATAATTCATGGACAAACTAATATTATTGCATATCAGCACATACAAATCAATATCACGGCAAATTAATAAGACTACACATACAAATTAATATCACAAACAATCGATATAGTGCCAATGTTATTATACACTATAATCAATATCTATTTAGTCCCAATGGGTAAAACCAATACATGTTCCCACCAAATTCAGTCCCTAATCAGTTTATGTTGATATCATCACTTTCCATATTTTGGAGATAAATTCAGCAGGAACCAATGACTAAACCAAGACGACCAAATCTTTCGTCTTGTCAGTTTAATATTGTAATAATGATATTTCGCTAATATCTATTTTTGTAATTGGGGTTCTTTATGTCCATTTTTTGCGTAATTCAACACCTTTAGCCCACCAACTTAAAAAAAAAAGGTTTCCACGAAAATCTTGTACTGAAGTCGAACTGGATTTTTCGTGCTAGTTTGCACAGATAGAGAACAATTTGATTAAATTGAATTTCCGAAGAAAACCCCAGCTGCTGTATGATTGCGTTTGTAAATTGATCTCTTTTTTTTTTTTGGTAAGTAGATTTATATTAAAAAATAAGGATCTCATTTTGTCTGATCAGACTCTGTCTCTCACCCCTTGCACTCGCTTGTCCCTGTCCAGTGTCTGTCACAATGCAAAAGAAAATTACAGGTGAATAAATTGTCGTCTTCCATATCACCGCTCATAATTTAATCCACCTCACAACCAGGACTTTTCATGCCATTGACCCAAGTCTTTCCTTTTCATTTTCCAGTCGACGATGCCACCACCTGACCTGCTACACGAGACTTTTTCCCATAAATAGACGTATTATTAATTTCATGAACCATATTAAGTTATACCGTAATTGAATACACTAATTCAATCAATTATTTAGATTCCTAATTAAATTTGACCATGACAATATTACTGTTGTTGAGTTTTCTAAATCAAATTGTCATTTGTATTTTGCACTCAACAAGTTATAACAGAGTTGAATTCGATGAGGACATGTCTTGTGCCGTCTATGAGACTAAATGGATGTTGATTTACATATATAGTGATACTATTTTGCATGTGTAATAATATTAATTTATTTTTTAATATTAGTTTATATATGCAGTGATATTGATTTGTTTGTGAAATAATATTAATCTATTGTCTTAACCTAGGGACAAATTTTCTTGAATTCCTATCAAATTTGTCGTGATATTAATTTGCATAATATTCATTTATTTACAAAATAATATTGATTTGTATTCATATTCTCCAATTTTATTTAATTCTCTTCGAATCTTGTCTATAACAAAGTTACATATATTCGGTAATATTTATTTGGACAAATTATTCTCTAGTCCCTGGACTTAACATAATTCTCCTATCGGGTCCCTTCTTTCTCATAAATGAGTAATCCATTCCTATTTTATTTAAAAATGTTTGTCTAGAGTCCCCACCGACCAAATCAGCCTCTTTTTTTTTTAATTTTTGTCATGTGGAATAACTATTTTATCCTTCACAAAATGACAAATTCATATTATTTTTGTCTTTTTGTGAAGAGTAAATAATCATTTGACATGAAAAAAAATATAAAAATAAGAACGAAAGTCAACCAGGGATCTGAGATCAATATTTTTTCAAAATAGAGAGACGGCTAAATCATTTATGAGAAAAAAAAATCCGATAGGAGAATTTGATTAAAATCAGGGACTAGAAGATAATTTGCCCTATTTATTTTTAATAGGAAATAACTGTTGTATCTCCGGTTGAGCGTGACAAAGCCCAATTAGCACACAGGGGGGACAGCCAGACAGAGGAAGAGACAGTGAGGGACACGTGGAGAAGCATGCGTGGAATATTAATATGCAACAAATCCCATCACTGCCACAAGGCGGGGCAGCAGAAGAGGCCAATTTGGAGTTTCAATTAGCTTAATAATTGAGTTTAATTAGCCTTTTATCTATCCGACTAATGCTACCGCCACCCCGGTGATTAAGACCGCTAATGATGTCATTACACATATGTCATCCATAGGGCATATACCTTAAACGACCGTATCCAAAACTCCCTCTACATCCTCCATCTTGATATTTTCTTTAAATAACCGGGTTGGTTTATTTGTACTTTCTTCTCGACATTTGGTGCTATCATTTTCCCATGCTGTAAACATCGGTTATTATTTCTTAATTAAATAAATGGGTGTTAATAATAATATCAGCATCAAAATTCAAAATTCAAAATTCAATGAGGACTTGGTCAAAAAGGAGGAGAGGAGAAAGATAAATTCATTTTCTCCATTGTTGTTGTGAGTGGGAGCATAGATTAGGAATCCACGGAGAGTGACAACAGGAGGAGGAAGTGGGTAAGATGTTCTTTCTTCTTTCATACGTACGTATTAATCTAATTTCGGGGTACGAAAATACAATAATATTAATTTTTTGTTGGATTTTTTTTAATATTTTATTTAATTCGAATTTGATTAATAAATCCAAGAGATCGAATAAGAAATATTAAAAAGTAGGTAAACTACATCATTGTGATCCGTGATCAGTTACTTGGATGAACATGGCATCTTTAGTGACACATTGCTTGCTGCCTCGAGGCCCTCGACAGCCCTCCACCATTCCCGATTGGTCAAGCCTACGAGCCCTGGCTTGTCCTCTCGTTGCCGCTTACATTGGCCCTCCAATCCAAGTCATTCAACCACTTTAAATTGTTCTACGTCAATTGAAAAAAAAAAGAATGAAAATATAAAAATATATCAATAATAAATACATGTTAGAAAAAAGAAAGAAAGTTGTAACAGTGATTAATAACGATTAAACTATAACATCTACTAAGTGAATTTCATTAATAATCTAGTCTTACCGAAAACTTTAATTTCGATAGTTACGGAAGATGATTTCAAAATATTCGGTCTATTTAGAATAACCCCGTTTAAAGTGTAGAGTCATGATAACAATAATATTAGTTTTTATGGTGAATATCTAAATTCAAGTAATCAATTTCAAACTCTAAATTGTTTAGACATTTTTAAATTTTGTTTCTCTCAATACGATTTTCCCATTTTTGGGAGTGGCGTAGGATTTAGTGTCATATTGCTAACCGAATGTTAATGTTGAAATAATCCTGTCTGGATCAATGACATTTGTGTCTGTTCAATCGCCTTTGGTTCCTTTTTTGTGCTACTTTGTAATCGTAAGACTGACTTCGTTTTTTTAGTATGCTTGTATTTTATTTAAATATGCTGTAAAAAGTTTATCAATATAGACTACTCGACATTTTATCCCTAAAAAAAAATTGTTAATGTTGAAATAATATTAGTTTAATTGGCGTAGTAGTAGCCCAATATTGGCCCACTACCAGCAGGAGCTCGCACGCTTTTTCTCACCCATTCCCCAATTCTTCCCTCTGTTTTTGTTTCCCGTTGAGAGCCAGCCGCCACTGTTGTCTCTTCCGTCCAACCGCAACCGTAACCGCCCTTAGGGTTCCGGCGCCGCCGAGCTGGATTCTCTCCGTTCCCTCTCTCCATGCGCCGCTGGTTTAGCGGTTTCCTTGATTATCCGCGTCCTCTTATCTCTCTCCAATCCCTCTCCGCGCCGCCTTTTTGTCCCCGATTCTCCCAACCACCGGCGAGGTAACCGCTGATTGGATTGAACTGACCGGTATAACCGCGTGACGAGGAGATTGGAAACCGCCAAAAAAGGAGGATACTTCCACACCCCTAGGGTTATTCGTCCTCGTCCAGGTTGGGATTTAAATTTAATCGAGATTAGAGCAATAGAGGAGTTGTTTAGGTGCTTGCCTTGTGTGAGCTGCTGCGAGTACGTATCGGGGAGGATATTAGGGATTTGGATGGCGTTGGGAGATTTGATGGCCTCCTCCTCCTCCTCCGTCGTCACCTCCACCACCGTCATCGACCACGACGCTGATCCCGACCTCCGCAATGCTGACTCCGTCAGCACCAGCAGCTACGGGGAGGCTGCTACTGCCACCTCCACAACCGCAGCTGGTCCTGCTGCCCCGACCTCTGCCGCTACTAGCCTGGCCTACTTGCCCCAGGCTGTTGTGCTCTGCGAGCTCCGCCACGAGGCTTTCGATGGTGGAACCCCGACAGGCCCTTCTGACAGCGGCCTCGTTTCCAAATGGCGCCCCAAAGACAGAGTAAATATGTCACTCCGTAACTGTGTCGTGGTTTTTTCCGGGAAGCCTTGTCATTCACCCCATTGGACAGTTAAATGATGATTTGTTAGAGCTTGTTAGAGAATATGTTGTTTGCTATTTGTTTCGCTCTTGGATACCGAACACATTGTGGACGCATTCAAGTTCTTTGCCGAGTGGCTATCTTTGTGCTTGATCTGATGGTGATAGATAGTAGCACCAATTCATTTCATTCTGAGAAGAAAAAGAGACTCCATAAAGCCGATGGTCCTATTGCGCAATCTACACTGATGCAAACTGTTATCCTTTTTACTGTTAATAGTGTATTTACGAATTTATTCATGTACTAACTATGCATCTTGCATCCATTATCAGTGTTGCTGGTTCTTGTATGCACCTGCATGCCATAATGTGAAACATGCTAATAGAAAACAAAATGATACCAAAATCAGACGGCAGCAGCGTGCTTAATCATATTTTTCATCCGATGCTGTCTTCGTCATGAGTTGGGTTAATTTTCTTTTATTCCTCGAGGGGTTGGATGTAATAATTCTATTTTTCTGCCCCAGCTGGTTGTCACCTGTAGTTACTTAACTGTCTACTTGATCTGCAGATGAAGACGGGATATGTAGCTCTTGTTTTGTGTTTAAACATCAGCGTTGATCCACCTGACGTCATAAAGATATCGCCTTGTGCCAGGATGGAGTGTTGGATAGGTGCTTTTTTTAAACTACCTTATCTTCTATGGGTGTTTAGTCAATCCACACTCTGTTTATGTGCTTCTTACCTTCAGCTATCAACGATCAACCCTCTGGAGGTTTTGGAGTCTTTTGAAGAGATTTGATGCATATGTGTTCATGCCATTGGTGCAGCATTGTTCATATTCGTTTTTTTATTTGACATAACTAGGAAGGGAGAATCTTGAGTTAACCATGTCGCAGTTTTCATGAGGATACAGATTTTTATCTAATTGTTCGGAACTCTTTTAATAATGTAGAACCTTTTTTTTACAGTGTGAACAATCATTTATCAAAGCTTTCCAATTTGTTTAGCATGCTTTTCTCTTTGAGAACGAGTCCTCAAATTTCCACGCTTTCCATGCTGACAGATCCATTTTCGATGGTACCTCAGAAGGCTCTCGAAACAATTGGGAAAACCCTGAGTATTCAGTATGAGAGGTGGCAGCCTAAGGTGAGGATCTTTTGTGATGCAAACTATATCCTTAAGCACTGGATATCTTATTTTTTTTCTGTGCAGGCTCGCTATAAGGTTCAACTTGATCCTACCATTGACGAGGTGAAGAAACTATGTAATACATGTCGAAGATATGCCAAGTCCGAGAGAGTGTTGTTTCATTATAATGGACACGGTGTTCCAAAACCAACTGCTAATGGTGAAATCTGGCTGTTTAATAAGGTTATATTTTCAGAATTCATCCTCTCTCATTTTCAATCTTTTGCGGTTATATTGATTCATGCTCTGAGACATGATTATCAATCCAGAGTTACACGCAATACATTCCATTGCCAATCAGTGATCTTGATTCATGGTTGAAGACACCATCAATATACGTTTTTGACTGCTCTGCTGCTGGAATGATCATCAATACTTTTATGGAGGTACTTGAAAGATTTTAATGATTGTTGAATAGGCAGTCCTAGTCATTCCAATGTTGAATATGTTGAAACCTTTTCTTTTATGGGATTGCTCTTACAGCTTCAAGATTGGAGCACATCTAGTAGTTCAGGAACTGCAAGGGACTGTATTCTGCTTGCAGCCTGTGAAGCGCACGAAACTCTTCCACAGAGTGCTGATTTTCCTGCTGATGTGTTCACTTCGTGCCTTACAACGCCAATTAAGATGGCATTGAGATGGTGGAACCTCTTTCCTACGTATACGAAAAGATCGGCATTGAAATATGTGCCTTTTAATTTGTGCATCCATACTTTTATTTGCGTACAGTTAGATTTATCCATTTCTTTGCTTTATCCCTTTTGTAATTTCTTTTACAGGTTCTGTAGACGCTCATTGCTCTGTGAGTCCTTGGATTATTCACTGATTGATAGAATTCCTGGCCGTCAAAATGATCGCAAAACACTTCTGGGAGAACTGAATTGGATCTTTACAGCAGTGACTGACACTATTGCCTGGAATGTTCTTCCCCACGGTATCTTCCTCTGATATTCAGTGGACCTCGGTCAGTTTTGGCCTTATTTTTTTTCTATTTTTATCTCCTTTTAGTTCACCTGGTGAACCCTTAGGTTTTGTTCACAGATATCTTCCAGCGGCTGTTCAGACAAGATCTCTTAGTTGCGAGTTTGTTCAGAAATTTCTTGCTTGCTGAGAGGATTATGCGTTCTGCAAACTGTTCCCCTATTTCGCACCCAATGTTGCCGTCAACACATCAGCATCATATGTGGTACTAGAAAAGATACTTGTCGAGTTGATATGCTTACAGTTTTTAAATATTCATTTGTCACTTGTCTTACCTCTGTGAACCCCAGGGATGCATGGGATATGGCAGCTGAAATTTGTCTCTCCCAGCTACCATTTTTAGTTGAGGATCCCGATGCTGAATTCCAGGCAAGTTTCATGATTGTCCTATAGAGATTTGTTACACGTAGAAAGTGCATCTTTTACTATTTTGGCATTTCGTATGCACTTCAACAAGAGATTATTGCCTATCTTGTGCTAACATCTAGCCCTCTTACTCTCATTTTTTCAGTCTAGTCCTTTCTTCACAGAGCAGCTTACAGCGTTTGAGGTGTGGCTGGATCATGGGTCTGAACATAAGAAGCCTCCGGAGCAGCTGCCTATTGTGCTTCAGGTGGGCCATGCTTGGTTTCTTTCCTGGTCGTTTTATGTCATCATGCAAAAATGCTTCTCTCTGTTATTGTTATTGCTGTTCCAATGCTCACGAGGAAGAATTAAGAATTTAAGATATAATCAGCTTTCATCTTGTAATTCAGAGATGAAAAGATGGAGTTTTTTTCTTCTGACTTGTTTCAGCTGAAGTTTCTCTTCTGGTTGTTGACATGTTAAACTCATATCTGGGGACTGTTGATAATATCAGGTTCTGCTGAGTCAATGCCATCGATTTCGCGCACTAGTACTTCTTGGGAGGTTCCTCGACATGGGACCTTGGGCAGTAGATCTGGTACTTGCTACAGCTTATTTGTTTATAAGTTTGTCTTCAAGGTCTCCCCAGATTTCCTCTTCCTCCCTGATTTCTTAATTGAATGCATTCCCCTTTTGCAGGCTTTATCAGTTGGAATATTTCCCTATGTATTAAAGCTCCTACAAACGACGACACCTGAACTAAGGCAAATACTCATATTCATATGGACAAAAATTTTGGCTCTTGATAAGGTAAATTGGCAGTTTAATGTATTTGCGTGTAGCTCTCAGATCAAATTTATTTTAGGTGTTGTCCTGTGCTCGGAGATCTTCAGGTTTAGAATCTGACATGTGATAAGTTTCATGCTTAGTATTCCTGCATTTGTTTCATAATCATTTTCTCGCTCTGGAACCAGTCATGCCAGGTTGATCTCGTTAAGGATGGTGGGCATACATATTTTATCAGGTTCCTTGATAGCATTGAAGCATATCCAGAACAAAGAGCAATGGCTGCCTTTGTTTTGGCAGTTATAGTTGATGGACACAGAAGGGGCCAGGAAGCCTGTGTTGAGGCTGGTCTAATTCATGTTTGCTTGAAGTACCTTCATAATTCAATTCCAAATGATGCACAAACGGAACCTCTATTTATCCAGTGGCTTTGCCTCTGCCTTGGAAAGCTGTGGGAAGACTTCGGTGAGGCTCAGCTTATTGGTTTGCAAGAAAATGCCCCTGCCATATGTGCATCTCTTCTGGCTGAGCCCCAACCGGAGGTCTAATTTCTTTACTAAACACCAACTTTCGTCTGCTCACTCTTTTTCCATTTTCATGCTAATGATTTGCTGTTTCTTGCTAAATATAAGCATTCTGCTTTTTTTAGTTATAGTTCGTTCCATGTTGGGTCATTCACTGATGGAATCCATTATATTTGTAGGTTAGGGCTTCTGCCATATTTTCCCTTGGGACCCTGCTTGACATGGGAGGTGAGACATGCAGAGACGGTGTTGCAGGAGATGATGTCTTTGATGATGATGAAATAAGTAGAGCGGAAAATATTATAATGAGGAGCATTTTAAGTGCTGTTTCGGACGGAAGTCCTCTTGTCAGGGCTGAGGTTGCTGTAGGTATGTGAAGCTGTTCAATAATGTTCTGTAGGTTACTTAATTTGGAAGTTGCTGATTTACTATGTTTTTTAA
>SOPF01026466.1:0-32219 GCA_012979155.1 Hypericum perforatum | reverse complement strand
TTCTTCGTCGAGGCTTAGCGAAAAGAGCCTCGAAATGTGTACTGAGAGCTTAGGCAGCGAGACGGGGAGTGATGTATCAGGAAACATCGGCTTGTTCCTGTCTTCTTCTAGCTTCAAGGAAGATGAGTCTCTTACAAGCTCAGGTTCTGACACGGGGAGTGAAATTCCTGATAACAGGTTTTGTGTATCGTCTTATTCTGCCTCCAAACACAAATCCTGTCAAATTTCCAAGAAAGCAGATTTTCGTGGCTTTCCACCTCCATTGACTACGATGAATGGTTCGGGGTCTCTCCACGTTAGGCCGGCCCGCGAGGACGGGAGGTTGATCATCCAAGCCATCAAGTCCCCATCAACCCGCCCTTGTTTCCAATCCGAAAGGCGCAACGGCCGCCTTCGGATATCCCTAGTCGAAGACTCCCCAGTTTCGAGTTCGAGCTCGGAAGAAACACGAGATAACATGTCCGAAGGCAGCATCATAAAAAATGAACAAGAGTCCCATGAAGAGATGGATGATGTCCAAGAGCAAGTAGAGGATGGAAATGATGGATTTTTTGAGGAGGATATGGACACGAGTGATCTGGATGTTGAGGCTGAAATGGGTTTGGATGATTTTAGAAGACCAAGCAGGTGCAAAGAAGAAAACAAAAGATTGTTAAATTGGGAGCCTTTTTGGGTGGCTACATCTTAAAGTTCCATTTTGGAACTGTCTTGTTTAGTACTACCTTAACCAAAAATCCCAAGTTCTTGGTTGTCCACGTTCTTTTTTTTGTTTCTGTTTCCTCGTTTTCTTCTATGAATAAACTTCTTTGTTGTTCGAAATTTCTTTCATGGATTATCTTGCTGAAGGAATAAGAATGTTCTGCTTGTGTTAGGTAATTTTTTATGCATAATAGTAATCGGTTATTTAAATATTTATTAATCCGACTAATAGAACTTGATAGAAAAAATTTAAAATACAAAAAGTGAAGTCAACCATGTGAAGCGCCCAAACGAACGAATCAAATTGCAAATATTCCAGGCTATATACAATATACAAAAATACGGGTAACATTCGATTATTGACTTTCTCCAAAGGAGATACGGTTCAGATAGTTATTGTACCATACTGACGGAGGTAGGCAGCTCTTTCGGGTAACCTTAAATTTGCAAGTTCCACGTCAAATGGGGAGAAAGATTAATGTTTGGACCAGCTAGATTTCTTCTTTGTGTTTCTACATGAGTAGAGTGGAATTCGTATCAGCTAAATTGGTATTCCTACCTCAGCTAGACAACAGCACATAGTAGGTTCACTTCTACCATCGATCATAATTGTTGCCGATGTTAGGTCAAAATTATGGCTCAGCACGAAAGAAACACATATTATAACTTACGTTTCTTTTAGGTTAATTGTAAATAAATATTTTATTTTAGTAAGAGATTTCGATGTTAGAATATCCATGAGTCGGATATGTAGTCTGGAAAAAATGCATTTTTTATTTATATAACGTATGAAACTAATTTTAAGGTTAGAAACTCTTTCATTATGCCAACCAATTTGGAGTAGATAGTTCAATTGAAATGTGCAATTATTGGCATAAAAATTACCAACAAAATGACGGCCGGACTCGGAAAATTTAACCATCACCATAATGCAAACATGATTCTGTTCTGTTTATAATTTATAGCTGACAATATGTGTGATATTCCGTATATGTACTGTGTGAAAGACTTAAATAATTTTATTGTTACTATCCATACCAACAATGTGCACCTTTTTTTTGGGCACACATCCTGAAAGAACTTCAAAGTTAAACACGTTTGGCCGAGGGTAAGATCAGGATGGGTGACCTCCTAGAAAATTTCCCAGGGTGCGTGCGAGTGAGGACAAAGCATGCCGGAAAGATTCGTGTTGGTACAGTGGAGCTAGTCGGTCAAATCACGGGGCGTTACAATAGGTTCAATATGGCTTAAATTTTGGTAAATTTAAATTTTTTTCGTCTATTCTCAATTGATATGTTTGCGACCATAACAAGATTATTAAAGCGGATTCCCATATGCAAGTGTTGGCTGACGGAATATCTCATCGAAATCGGAACAGTAGAGGCACAGATAATCAAAATTGAAAGGGTGGCCAAGAATAAATCTTGAGAAGACATCGATAATTGAAGCAGGTATGGTTGGATTGTACGGATCACTGCAAAAAGCATATGATAGGTTGGTGTAGTGGCTATCTATCTGTGCTAAGCTAGCTATAATATATACGAAAATTTAAATTACATGACTAGAACGTTATTCTATATTAATTAATTCTAAAATCTTCCTTAGTACGTAAATATTAAATAAGAAAATTTTGACAACTTTTAATTTTTTTTATCTAATTCGAATTTGTACTATAACATGTATGAACATATTTGTATGTACATACATATATCATTCCATCGATGCGGACAATTCGTTTGCAAATTGCTTCGATAGACCTACTTGCAAGGCTATCATTGTGAAAGAGACCCAACAGGCCACTTCGTATAACTAAGAAGATACCCTATAATACTAACTGGACCATGATCATCTTTGGATACCATGCGTTGTAAAGTCGGACCTTAAATATCAAACCCAATTTATCCAGCTTATCTATTAAGATAACATTTACACAGCCTACATTTTTCCACGTTAGTACTGGTACACCATCTTTGGTAGTTTCTGCTATTCGGAATAACCTTTCAATAGTTCCCAAGTAAAAATGCGAGGAACGTGCTTTGACAAAGAAAGGAACAAATTGGTCCATGAAAGCAAAAGAACAATAAACCAAAAAAGAAAAATATGACGCAACCTCGTGGCTTCACTTTGCCCAACCCAGTTGATAGAATTTAGTATTTTACGAGTCATTCCCACTCCTATAAGCACATCATTCCAACGTCACAAAGATGAAAATAAGACTAATAAACAAACAAAGAGAATATACAGGACACCATGCAACTTAAATAGTAATCCACAATTAATTAGACCATTGTCTAGAATATATGTGGTCTTAATTAATTATTCTTATTTGTGTCTCCTTGTGCAATGACTAGTTAGCTAGATAATTAACTAATAACCCTTCTTGCATGTTCACATGTTGTTGTTGTGGTTGAGTTGCTGATGTAAGAACCAAATATCATTAGGTTTCCAAAAGATGTCCGACGTGTCCCCGCAGTCCACCTATGACCGGTTAATGTTCTTATCCACCGTCTGAAACACCGGTCCTTAAGTTTGTGTTGAGAGGGATCAAATCCTAACATCGTCAAAATCTCAAAAATTTAAGTTAATCTAAGTAATTTTTTTAAAATGTTTAATCTCCATAAAAATTAGTATTTCAGCAATATCTTCTACAGAAATGGGTCGATCATATTTGGTCAAATACCTATTCAGAAAAATCATATATTTCTTTATGAACAAGTTTCTGAATCGCGCTAGTTTAAGTATTTTTCTTGATAAGAGTATGAATGGAAGGACGAGGATGGTAATTTTGAGGACGATATTGATGAGAGGGACAATTGGCTAATCTCACTGTCACCGTAAATTTGCCCTTACTACTATGCTAAAACGGCACGTGCAATTGAAAATCCTTCATATAGAACAATATACATAAGTTACTATATGTTTCAGAGGCCGAAATAGCTGATGACACATTAAAAAAGTGAAGCCAATAAAATTTAAAGGCTCACTTTATTATAAAATAACCTAAAAAGAAATATTTTCTAATGGGATTATTTTCCTCCATATGTATCTGTTTACGTATATGCTATCCACGAATCCACCAAGTGTGTCGATATTATCCGTAACGCTCAAACATATATTTGTTTTATAAAAAAACTTAGGTAAAGTGATTAAAAAAGCTCAATAATTTGCCGGAGAAAGTGCATACTGATTGGCTCATAATTGTTTTCTTGGTAGTTAAGGACTTGAAAAGGGCTGCCTTTGTTTATCTTTTCCTTTCCCAAGCAAGCTGCACAACTTGCTAAGTATTGTTTCGAGCTTCCACGACTTATCAAAATTGGAAGTATATCTAATTTACAAGGTAATTCATGGTGATGGTTTTATATCAAATCATAATACTTGGATTATTAACCTTTTGATAAAAGTTAGGGGAGAAAATTGTGAAACATGCAAAATGATGTCATCTTAATGATTGGTTATAATAAGTAGAGTAAATATTCTAAAACCGTCCTAATTACATTGGTCTGCACTGTGTTAATTACGTGATAGTTTTTTTATTTATGGACTTACATATTTACAACTTTCCGACCTTATATTAAATGTATGGCCCAACGATGACTTCATGCATGGCATATCGACATGGTAACTACTTAACTCTATTCCACTTTTTTTTACTTCGTAGTATTATGCCTTTAAGGTTTGGATCAAATTGAGAGTAAAATGTAATCTACACATTAGATATTTATTTTCTCATAATTGATTTGTTATCCTTTTAATTTATGTAACCGATTTAGTTATGGATGCAATGCTATTAAATAGTTTATATGGATACAAGGCTAACAGTAGCCTCAAAAACATATTTGTCAGCTTGACTGTTATCTTTTTATATATTAATGTTACTAATTTTTTAGGTCCATGGATACTCTCTGAATTTTCTCTAGCTTTTATGGATATGAATCTGGATCCTAAAGTAATGATCTCGTAGATTGGATCCAAATCTAGATCCACCTAACAAGAGTATCTGAATAGATTCGATTTAGTACATTCTATCTCGACACATCTATTTGCAAAAAAGATTGTGGGTTTCATCAACTACAGGACTGCAACCATGCACAAATAATTGGATATATTAACACCCAATTGGGTTATACCAAATAGAAGCCATGCACCGACAAAAGCAATGAGAAAAAATACATTGTGGATTTCATCAACTACAGTTCTGCAACCATGCACAAATAATTGGATATGATGGCACCCGACTGGGTTATACCAAATAGAACCCATGCACCGACAAAAGCAATAAGAAAAAATACATTAAAATTTGACCAAAACGAAGATGCAGCATCGGTGATAGAGTTGCTCTAATCAAACAAAGATATTCTGAAATTGAATTTTTTTAAACACTATAATATCATATACTTTATTACTTTTTTAAAATAATCTAACATGAATTAATAAGTTAGAAAGAGTATTTGGATTGAAATCGGATATCAACCGATAACATCTATTTTTTTTACTTTAACAATTGCGTCATCAGAAAAAGGATCCATTTTTGTCAGCCTCGCTCATATCTTCACTATAAAAGAGGGACCCTAAAATCATGAATGTCCACAAAACGTTTGACACCGAATGGGGAAATATTGGAGCCGACAGAAGACGACATCCAATTAGTTTAACCAATTGACCACCTTTAATTCGATTCATTATTTGGATATGGATAACATACCATCCAGGAGGCACTCCAGGACTTGGTCACCTTTTTATTCTCAATCACATAAAATCACAATGTCAATCGCTTTCGTTTTCTTTCCAAAAGGAAATGCCGACAATCTTCCAATTTTACATTGTCCGTACGATACAAATCGCAGATAGATTAACTGAAATTCGGGATTCATTTAAAAGTTGATGCACATTATTTGTAGCAAAATCGTGCGTCACATCTTTGTTTTTTATATGGACCCGAACTCAGTCCACATGTTGGGAAATTGAGCCTTCCCCGACTCCCTTTGGCTGGCCCCTTTTGTTTACATGGCTTCCATCCAATCTACCTCACCCATATCATGTTTCTTCCCCATGTAGCTAGGTGCCAAACGCATCCCAATTTGTAATTATCATTTTGTGAAATGCAATTAGTGATTATGATTAAACCATACATATAAGAATTAATCTAAGTGATAACAAATTTAAGTTTATTTGAAGAGATTTTAATTTTATCAATTTAAAAGATAACATCGTGAAGTAACATAAAAAAGAGAACATTGTTTGACTTTGAATATCATAAGATTAGAAAACTACTATTATGAAAAATTCACATGTAAAATATGATAGTCTTATTATTTCATAGAATTTACCGTAAATATGTAGACAAATACATAGAGATGGATGTACGTAATGACTAGGACATGTGGAGTATATGTTTTAAAGATTGTGAAAAAGAGGGTGTGACGTGAAATACGCAATATTAAATGTTAATAAGGGAAAAAGACTTGTCCATTATAAGGTGATGTGTGAAGCATGAGAAAGGTCCACAAAGTTATGGGTCTCGGTTTATGACCATTGGAGTTTCTACGTGCTTATCCATTTCGACGTCGGATTTCTAATCGAAGTGGCGGGAGATTGGAATTCTTGGTCCTTAAGTTTGCCATATAAAGCATTGTGTTAATGGATCCTGATGGGACAGAACAGTGAGCTTCTGAAACAAAAATATTTTTTTGAACTTGGATTAATTAGTTTAGTAGATGATTGTTATTAACCAAAGTTTAGTATTTAGTACCATAATCCTAAGTCCTTATAAGTTTTTTTAAGAATAAATATTTAGAAGTTTCAATGAGAGAAAAAAGACACTGCATTGAATTTGTTTTAATTCGCAAACGAAAAGCTGTTGGTTTTATTACTACACCAAAGAGGAAACATTCTTTTAATCCAAGGCGGCTCCACACTTTCACTTTATCAGAAAATCTTTTTTTATACCATATGACAAAATATTGAATCTACTTTTGAGAGAATCCATTTCTTTTGGTTGAATACTACTGTTGGTTTTATTATTAGACCAAAGAGGAAACATTCTTTTAACCCAAAGTGGCTCCACACTTCACTTTGTCCGAAAATATTTTGTACCATATGGCAATATTTCGAATACTACTTTTGAGAGAATCCATTTCTTTGGTTGATACACTCTTTATTCGAGGTCTAGAATTAACATGAAATATGTGAATAATAACAAAATTCTTTCCACAATTATTATGGTGGTAATATTGTAGATGAACCCAACTTTTATGGGCCACTTTGGAAGTTGGAATGCACTTTTATATTGGGCTATCATGATGGACAGGAATAATCAAATGCAGATGATGCAAATACTTCTTCAATCTCAGTATATACCAAAAAAAGCTTACATTATAAGTAAACTTGCAGCAAAGGCAATACATATAATTCCTACCCCCATCCATGGGCTGGCTGAACTGAACCACAAGGACCTTGTGGCAAATTACCCACATTACTAAGGTGGCTCACGAATCTTATCAGACACCTAAAGAAAGAAGCCCTTCAAGTTCAAGTTGCGCTAATTTACATCACTTGGGCATTTCAGACCAAACACACAGATATGGAAATTTGCATTTTTCTGTAGGGGTATATCAAACCAAACACATAGAAAAGGTGCAAGTGAGGTGGTGGTGGTATACATTTACTTTCCGGGAGATGGGAACCTTAACTGATCTCTGTGTCGAGCAAGGAACCGATCCTTTGGGGATGATGTCTTCCCAGCTTGGCGCATCAGCTCTGTAATGAGAAACGCAAATGATTTATAACCAAGAGAGTGAAAAGACAATGATAGAACAGAGATTGAAGAAAAAAACTACCTCTTTTTCTTTCAAGCTCTTGAACGAGCTCTTCTTCCCATTTTTTCTGCCTCTCGGAATCCGGCCACTCGTTGACCTGAGGTGGCTGGATTTCATGCAATACTTGATCCTCTGCTCCATTTGCACGAGTTCTTCGACTTGAATTACCACCAGGACTCTTACTGTATCCGGCATCAACAACAGCAGAGAGTCTTCTGCTTGGTGGCCGTTTCGGCGACTTGCTCGTGGGAGGACGTGTTGGTGCATTTGACTGGTTCACACTGTTTGCAGCTCCCAGCACCGACGAAGTATATGTCCCATTCATTGTGTTGTAGAACTCTTCATAGAGGGGAGTTTGCATCTTCTTCAATTCAACCGCCTGATTAAATTTTCACACAGACAGAGATAAATCACCAAGGAAAATCATCCCGTATGCATGTTCATTAGTCAGCAACCTTATAGAACAGAGAATAGATATCTTAACTCTAACAAATGTTGGAACAGACTTAAACAAGGAGACCAAACGAACCAAAAAACTGTTAAGAAAGATGGATGGTCTCCTCTTTGCATTAGTTCAGATTACCATACCTTCTCGTCCAAAAAGGCCTTAATTTTTGACTCTGTAACTTCGTCATCCTCTTCAGATAATAGCACCCCACATGGCAACGATAAGTCGCTCTGTCCATCACAGGACACTTCAAGACTGCCAACTGTCTTGGCTGATTGGCTCACTTCATCTCCTTTGGCTTCAAGCACAGATGGTTCCTCTTCAAACTTACAGGGCCAATCATCTGTGGGTTCGCTCATAGGATTGAAACTCTGGTCCATGAAAACAGTTCCACTATTTGTCAATTAAAGATGATAAAAAGCTACCACTTAATTTAGAGATGGACATTTTAATCACCTTATTGACATCAATGGATTTGAAGGCACCGGAAGCATTCATCCCGAACACATCTTTATCATCGATCTGACACATATCATCGTCAGAATCAATTGTGCCCCAACGCGATCCTAGTCCTAATAAGTTTTCCGGATATGCCGTGGAAGATCTCAAACTATCCAAATCACAGACATCCTTCAAGCTTGCACAAGTTGACCTTCTTATGGTCGAGTTCATGCTGAAACATCAAATTTTCAATATTAGAAGAGTCAATCTACATAATAGGGAAACAAACAGAATCGGGGGAACAGAAAAATGCTCACGAGTTCCTCGAATTCAATCCACTAGTTGTTGTCAGATTTGATTCCTGGCAAAAGAAACATTCTGCATTTGTGAAGTTGATAAAAAGAATAAGCTAACGGGGAACAACTGGATGGTATAAACTTACTGTTACTCCATTACAGGCCACTAAATGAGGTTCCAGACACCCTCCAACGACAAATGGATGCTGTGGATGAAGCAAAAGTCAGTGCAATGTACCAATATTGTATATCAGAAAACTTTCTATGAGATCGTAAGTACCTGCAACAACTCTGATGCATCAGACCTCAAGTGTGGTTCCCTGCCATTACATTACAGTCTCAAAATAATAGTTGTGGGCTAAAGAATCAGAGTTGACTCAACTTTGGTGACTCAAAGTTTCATGGAAGAATGGAAAAGGACTCAAGTAGGTTAAATTACAAGAGGAAAGAGGAGGTGAATACGTACTTCTGTAGGCATTTCAAGAGAAAATCCTTTGCCTCAATGGAGAGATGCTCGGGGATCGGAGGATGAGATTTCGTTGTTCCAATATGAAACAAAGCAGCAACCTGAAACAGAAATTTATGCTTAGACGGCAAGCAAAAATAAATCCTACTGGTTCAAGCATGAAGAAAGCTATTCTCACAATGACAGAAATGGATGTTTTGAAGGTTTACCTCTTGATACTGTTGGCTCCATGGAGGTTTACCTGTTGCCATCTCAATTACCGTACATCCAACACTCCATATATCAGCAGAGCTATAGCAAATCCGATCAAAAGTACAAACAAAAAGGACGCGTAAGTTTCCAGATTCGTTTGTCGGTAACGAGATTAACCAAAAAAACAAAATGACTGCTTAAACTTTATAGTAATCAAATGAGAAAAGGTTAATCAAGCCATTCTTACAAGCTATGTCCAGTCTGAAGAATAACTTCCGGAGCCATCCAGTATGGAGTACCTTTCATTGATTTGGCACCATTTATTGTAGCCTGATGAAGCAACAAAAGCATTGGTCCACGGAAGATGTACAAACTGTACCAAAATTAGAAATTGGCAGAAAAAAAAGACATCTCTACCAGTTCAACCACTTTCTTCGATGCTCCAAAATCGGCAAGCTTAATGCACCCCTTGTTGTCAACCAAGATGTTTGCGCCCTGTGAGTGAAGGCACAACTAGTGAGGGAGAAGAGAGAATGACCAAACTTACAAGAGCCGATTATAAGGACAAAATTATACCTTGATGTCCCGATGTAGAATTTTGTTACTGTGAAGGTACTCCAATCCCAATAAAATTTGTTTTGTATACATTCTTATAACCTGCGAAGGATGCAAAGAGTCAGCACTGAGCTCATCAAGCAAACATAGCCATTGAGCAATATAGATCATACCCACCGATTCAGGGAACGATCCGAATTTTCCGAGAAGAGATGATATAGAACCACCAGGCACAAACTCCAAAAGAATATTCAATGAATCATCTTCTCTGGCAGTTCCCAAGTATCTCTAAGACAGCAAGAGAGAAGCAAATCAAGCCATACCCAAACAGAAATCGTACCATAACAGAGATAGGAGATGACTCATATACTCACAACTATATTCGGATGAGAGAGGTTCCTCAGAAGCTTAACTTCCTCCTCAAGCTCCCTAATGTGTTCCTGTTATACTTTCCTCAATTAAACACAAGAAACACTCATCGAAAGTAACCGTTCAAAGCCAATTCGATTAAACTGAAGCTAATTCGATTAGATTTACCTGTGTCTTCTCCTTGGAAGCACTACTAGTTGCAATCAGAACCTAACCCAGAGAGAAAAGAAACCAACTTTAGCAACCAGACGAATAATTAACCAAAACCCAATTGAAAGAATCGAAAGTAAACGGACGATTACCTGCTTAACGGCGAGGAGCTCGCCGGAATCGAGGTTCATGCCCATGTAAACCCTACCGAAGGCGCCGCATCCGATCAACTCCCCCTTCCTACATCGAATCGGCGGCGCCTCGTCCTCTCCGGAAGAAGGGAGTGCGCGGGTCGTGGGGTTCGCGAAAAGCCCGATCCGGGACTTCCGGATCCGCTCCACGAACCCACCTATCCGTCCTCCTCCTCCTCCGTCGTCGTTTATGGCGGAGGTGGCCTTGAAGACCAAGGATCGGCGCACCGACCCGAAGATGTCCTGCATGTTTTGCGGGGAAAGAAAGCAGAAAGATCGGATCTTTGTGGTGGGATTTTAGGGTTGGAGTGGCAACAAGAAGAAGAAGAAGAAGAAGAGGAGGGAAGTAGCCGTTGGAGAGGGGGAAGTTTTGAAAAGAGTGGAAAAAGGAGCGGAGGGGAAAGAGTAGTGGGTTTCGATTTATTCTTTAGAAAAAAAATAAAGAAATTTTTTTTTTGGAGGGGTTAAAAATAAAGAAACTGATTAAAGTATTTAGGTGCTGTTTTTTTTTTTTTGGTGAATAACGGGAGGGCAGAGCCCTATATAATTAACGTAATGGCCAAATACATCTTACTTGGTGCGAGGTCCCCTTTCGGCCTCTTGTGAGGTTGCGATCGCCGGCCTCGTCAAACCCCTAACACAGGAAAACCCATGGGAAAAACTCTGTGTTAGGGGAAGAGTACCTCGGGAGATAACATTCTCCCTTGACGTTTGGAATATCGCTAAATGTGACCTCGCACCGTAATCTAAAGTGTCAGTGCTATTAGCTTCCGTACCTCCATCCACAAAAACATTTGATACCACCTGAACATGAGAATCCTCTAACCCTCTCGAAATAATCGTCCTCGGAAGCCCACCATCTCCAATGTCACATAACATGATTTTGCTTATTTCCAAAGAGGCTTCCAGCAATATATGGCAGCCTAGAGGCTTTTCAAAACCCATATTAGCCAATTTATCCGCACATTGATTGGCTTCCCGGTAAATATGTTGAACCCTTGTATTACGAAATCCCTTTAGCTCCTTTAGGATTCTTGCAAGAATGGTGTTCATCGCATCTCCTTTCTTGATTAAATCAACCACAACTTTAGAGTCCACTTCAATAAGCAGATCAGGAATTCCTTTCTCCTTAGCAAGCTGTAGACCAAAAAGGACACCCCACAATTCAGCATTGACACTTGAACAGCTACCCACATTGGCTGAAAATCCTCCTAACCAGTAACCATTGTGATCTCTAAGAATGCCCCCCGCCGTAGCACGATTCAGTGAGGATCGCATAGCGCCATCAGAATTCAACTTAATCCATCCGCATGGAGGATTTAGGTGCTGTTTGGACTTCGGACTTTGGTTAGATTCATTTGCATATGGTAAGTGGGACTTTGGCTAAACATAGAAAGTGGAATCTTACTTTAGAGAACGAATATAAATATCTTAATATTTAGATCATTTCAAATATTATAGAACACAACAGGATGAAAAGTATGAGCTATATTCGGGGAGAGTTATTGCCTATGGTTTGTCTCTTAATAAAATCAGTCAAAATCAATAAAGTGTGAATTTATCATGTGACGAATGAGTGATTCAAATTCGTTTATCTTCAATTCGTAATTTATAAATATAAATTTCTACAATTAATCCCAAATCTTTCCTACTCGACATTTTTTTCCTATAGTTTTTGATTCATGGAAATTGATAAGATTTTTTAATGAGTACGAAGATTGTATTGCTTTTGGACATTGTCAAAATCTCTATTTTCTCATGAAGACAACATAGCATAGATGTGCCCTTCTCTTGTCCTAATTTGTTCAATCTTTTTGAACAGCTAGCTGTTACATAATGTTCCTACTAGGTCAAAGGGAAGAGAGAAAGGTCCGAGCGTCCCCCCTCTGGGCCTTCATGTAGAGAATGGAGTTGATGGGCTTTAATGGGCTCCCAGAAAAGAACCCACCAAGTGGTGTAACGAATCTGGATTAGAACTTTGGAGTCCCAGTGATCCACCAATTTTGCAATTTGGAAAGTCCACTAATCTGGACAAGAACGTAATCGTTGTATTGACGTATATGAGGAAATCTGTTAGTGCTTTTTGTAAAGTCGCCTACCATATAAAACCTCTGAACGACCAGGTTCGTGGCTCCAATGGAATGACCGAAACAAGAACATAAACGCTGTGAAGATGTTGATGACGACGTAGGACAGGCCGGCCGACGACCTCAACTTCTGATATCGTCGACGAGACCTCAAGCTGGTTTGGGTACGAATTCGAATTCGTATGAACCAGCTTGAATACTTGCGATGATGGACAAGTTACAAATTATTTGGTGTAGGTAATACAACATGTTCCTAAAATGAAAAGATCAAAATTTTAAATTAGTAACATGGATTGTTTTATTTCCAAAAACAACCTCCTCCCAACAGTTTTTTACCTACCCAATTAGACCTTAAGTCTCGGTTAACATTTATATGATAATTATTTGATATCAAGTAGCATTATTTGAAGTTTTGATAATTCGATAAGATAAAAATTTAGAAAATGAATTTTCCTAAGACTCACTACAAAATTACCATTTGATAAAAACACAATATAACAAGTAGTACTTGTAAAAAAAAACCAATAAGCATTTAAATAGACTAACTTTATTCAACATCAAATATATCTCAAATTAGATTTTTTTTTTAAATATAGTCTCTTAAACACGTGTGAGTAAAACTTTACCAAAATTTTGAACACAGTATACTACTTGGAACTCTCTTAATGGGCTCAATAAATATGTACTAATTAATATACTTACGAACCACCAAAATTTGCCGTTAATAGTTGTTAAAGACCGAGCTCCAACCAAATTATTAACGTTTCCGATTCCCAAAAAGATACGATACTGTTACTTGCACAACAGAAGCTCCTCTTGTCTGCTTTATCACCATCTCGTCTTCTCTCCCGGCCGGGCAAACCTTGTCCAAAGGCGGCAGAAGCCAGCCTTAGCCTTACAAATAGTCAACTCTGTAACATTAGAACAAGGTCAAATTAAGGCAAGTTCAGCCACTGGACAAGCAAAGAAAGGGAGGATGGGGGTTGATCTCGAGTCCATCGCGGATGCAACCTCAGGAGCCATTGGGGCCTTGGTCAGCACCACCATCTTGTACCCTCTTGACACCTGCAAGACCAAGTACCAAGCTGAAGTTAGAGCTCGCCACCAGCTCAAGTACAGGTAAAATTAGCCAATCACGATTGGGTGGCTAGATATTTTGACACTTCTTTCTGTTGGGTTGGTAAAGATTCTAGATTTAGCCTTAAAACTAACGAAGAACCCTCCATGTGTTAGAAAGTCTGCTACTTTTGCTTTTATCTTCTGGGTAGACTTTGTTTAGTGTGTTACTTGAAGGGGTGAACTTCTACTTATGTTGATGAGTGTCTTTGCTGCTATCGCTGGTGCTCTTTTTTCGGGTGAGATCACACGACCGATGGGATAATTCAGCTGTTGATGAACATGCAGGAAAACTTCTGATGTGTTTTGGGAAGCAGTCTCTAATGGCCAGGTGCTCTCGCTGTACCAGGGCCTCGGGACCAAGAATTTGCAGTCTTTCGTGTCGTCCTTCATTTATTTCTATGGTTACAGCTTCTTTAAGAGGCTATACCTGAGGAAAAGTGGGAACAAAAGCCTCGGGGCTAAAGCGAATCTGATTGCTGCTGCTGCAGCTGGGGCTTGTACCGTCATAGTGACGCAGGTGACTTGCTTCCTCAGAGCCATAAGTATTGTCTCATCATTTGAAAGTGAAAAGTGTTGTACTAGGATTCTCTTCCATCGTGATTCGATGATTTCCTTATAGCGGATTTTGGTTTGTTTGTTTTGCAGCCGTTGGATACAGCAGCCTCAAGGATGCAAACCAGTTCATTTGGAAGATCCAAAGGACTCTTGGAAACACTCTCAGAAGGCACTTGGAGTGAGGCATTTGATGGTTTAGGCATATCCCTTCTTCTGACATCAAACCCTGCCATTCAAGTAATTTGCTTCTGTTGGTATTTGACATCTAATTCATTCTAAGCTTGCTTGAGGCAGGAGAAGACGATTAAGCGGGACACTCCACCAGTTAAGCCTTGAACTGAATTTTTCCCTTGAATTTTGCAGTATACGGTATTTGATCAGTTGAAACAAAGGCTAGTGCAGCAGCAGCTAAGCAATTCTACGGATTCTCCCCCAAAATCGTTGTTTGCATTCTCGGCTTTCTTGTTGGGTGCTCTTTCAAAGTGTATCGCCACCTCCATCACTTATCCAGCTATTAGGTGTGTGCTTCTCTGCTGTTACTCATTGGTTTTTCCGTAGCGTTTCGGTTGTCTTAGCTCATTAACAGTACATAGCAGATGTAAGGTGATGCTCCAAGCTGCTGAATCAGATGAAAATGGTATCGATGAAATTCACGCGCAAGCCAACAAGTCAATATCTACTGCAATACTCGCAATATGGAAGAGAGAAGGGCTATTCGGATTCTTCAAAGGTTTGAAGGCACAGATCCTGAAGACGGTCCTAAGCGCTTCCTTGCTTCTGATGATTAAGGAGAAACTCACAAAGTCTACATGGGTCATGTTGCTTGCAGTTCAAAGGTTTATTTTTGTCACACGGACCAAAATAAAGAATACATGACTGCATAACCGGAGCTCTTGCTTTTGAAGCTGCTCGGCCGAAGTTCTCCATTATGTTGCAGAAGATTACATCTGAGCCATCATCATAGCCAAGTGGGGACAAAGCAATCTTATGTACACCAGATTATGTTTAACTGGAAGGTTTCTGGAAATTTTGTGCTATCTTTCTTGTTCTGAGAATTTTACGCTTGTAACTGCTGATAGCGATATGACCGTTGAACTACAACTTGGCTAGAACTTAAAGAGCTGACTACTCGACTTCGTGGCTCATAAAATAAGAGAGAAAATAGTAGCCGCATCTTTCTTGTATAGCTCGGAAGATTAAATTCACCAAGTCTTACAGATTCAGTATAGTGAAAAAGGAAAAGGAAAAGAACCTCCAGCATCCAGAATCCTTTCACACAAAAAATGTTACTATCTCAATAGTATGAAGCACAGTGCTTTAAGGAAGAGGTGAGAATTTGTCGGATGATAGCGGCTATACGGGAAAGCTTCTGTGCTTCGCTGTCATCCAACATTAAAACATAAAGAGTGAACACACAAGCAGGATCAACAACTGAGATACGAGTCCGACCGTGGTAGTCAAGCCGGCTGCGTTGTCGTTCACGAAGCTCCCTTCAGATGTGCTTGTAGTTAGGATAACAACAATCCAGTTATTATCAGACCCGATACCAATTCCCGTAAACTTGGTGTCATTCAAATACTTAGAATACTGAGTCTGCGTGTAGTTACCCAAGACGAGAGTTGGGTCTAGCTTGGGAACACAGGCCGGCATTATCTCGCCATCTCTTGTGTCAGTGACATTCAAATGGCAACTGGACAACAGCTTTGGATAATCAGCGAATTGTGGTTCGGTTCCTGGTACGGTGTTAGCCCCCGAGGTGTTTGTGCAGGGTTGATCCTTGAATTGGTCAGCTATCTTCTGAGCAAGGCACTCTGCATTGCCATTCTTCGTAAAGGTCGTCAAATTCTGGGATGTCCTGTAGCTATTGATGCTCTGAAGAAGATTGCCTGCCTCATCTGTGGTGCGATGGATAAAATTGAAGTCTGTGTTAGATATCGGCCAGCAGAAAACACGAGTAAAGTAGATCGAAACCAGATCTAAGAAGAACTAAAATGTGCGCTTCAATGAACAGGCAATACGAGAATCTGGTGCTCCAAGATACATAAGCAGCCACATTAGTTAGGCTGCTTATTTATAAACGCCACATCGGAATAGGATTCGTATACAATGTATCCATAATTCCCCTTAGATAATGATCCATGATCCTACCAATTCATCAGGTCTAGCGAAATACTGATACGAAATCCACGAGCAGAGCCAGATATATCTCAGTGCTAACTTGGATCCAAAGTAGCCAACTTGTCTGAAGCTGAGCTGACCAAGTTCAATGGGTATACAACTGATCAAGACAGAATTTTTAGGAACCCAAAATCGTGGACTCGGATCATACCAGATCAAATGAACAACAACCCAGATCTCACTTCACTTAGGATTCCAGGATTCGAGCCAAAACAAGCAAGAAATATGAAAAAGCTCGGATCTTTATTAATGTTCTATACAGTTTCCAAACGCAGAAAAGTCGCCACTGTTCAATAATTTGACCAATCCTATGACCACCGAGAGCTTAGCTTAGATGAACAAATGAAATGTGTCGTTTTCTATGTCTTGCAATGCTCGAACTTGTATTAATCGGTAACAAACAGCATTGAAAGTATAGATAGAGAGAGAGAGAGAGAGAGAGAGAGAGAGAGAGAGAGAGAGAGAGAAGAGGAATCTTTACCGGCACATTGAACTGGGCGAGTGACGAGGACGAAAATGGAAGGAAGCAGGAGGAGGAGTTGGAAAAGCGGGGGCCTTGAAGATACCATTTTTGTTTAATATTTTCCTTTCTTCCTTCCTTTCTTCCTTGTGTCTGTCGTAGAGGGGGAGGTTGTAATGAACAGGGAAGGAAGAGCAATCAAGGAATTGTTGGATTATGTATTTAAAAAGAATAAATTAAAAAGAAATTAGGGGTAGGGACTAGGGAGGTTGCTTTCTTTCTCCACTTAGAGTTAGGTGTGGAGTTGCGGACTTGGGAAGACTTTATTCTCAAGTCATGCAACTTCTGTCTTAACAAACACAAAATACGATGCGTATTGATGATACAACGTTTAGATTGCAATGTCATCAAGCCAGAGACCCGATTTGGTCATGTATGGATAATCCAGTTCAGACATGTCTTTACTCTTTATTACAGTAGTTAGATGAGCCCAAATAAATTGAGAACTAATCTAATCAACAAGATCAAGAAGGGATATTTGTGGAGGTCCTACTTTGTAAGGTGCACCACATACAGATTATGGCGTAGTTGTGTGGTTCGATTGCTATCTACGAAATTATTCTTCTTCTTCGGTTTGTAATTAACTTGGTGATCAATAAAATCATATATCTTTCAAATAAATATTGAGAAAGACATAAATGACAATTTTTAAAACAGTTTTGTCTATATTATGTAAAATAGTTTATTCTATTATGAATGAATGATTTATATTATTATTATGATTGAATATATTTGCATTACGATACTAAAATGATTTGTTGTATTAAATTTAGATGATTTTCGTCATATATTGTTATGATCGAATTATGATTGAATATTTTGTACAATAATGCTAAAATAGTTTGTTATATTAGGTTTAGATAATTTTCACCATTATGATATAATAGTTTGTTGTGTCATAAATGAAACATTAGTTCTTTGTATTGTATGATAAAATTATTTGTTTTCCCATGTTAAAATAGTTTTTATTGTTACGTTAAAATAGTTTGTTATGTTATGATCAAAATATTTGATAATATTAATGACCTGCGAGATTAAATAATTAATTATTTACAAGATATATTATCAAATCAACACTTAACATGACAAAATTATTTAACATAATCGTTATACATAATTTTATATAACAGGTAAATTATTTAATAAATTATGTAGGAAAAAAACTTACAAATCCCTAAAGTTATGCATAATGTACCTAAAGTCACTAGGAAGTCTTCTCAATAGCTTATTAGTCCTTCAGCAACGAGAAACCGAACTAATAGATAGATCCCTTAGTATATTTTTTGTCAATACTTTTTTACGGAATTAACCTTATCTTTCTCCTAGCAATTAAATGAAAGTGGAAATCCGAATCTAATAAACAACACCAAGAGAGGAATGAAAGACGCTCAATATGGAATCAAGTTATCAGCTTGATCTAGGTTCAACGCTTATAAGAACATATTATCTCTTTTGCCCCTTGTTGTTGTTGGCATAGAGCTTCCAGAAATTAAACAATTCCAATCTCTAATAATTAACCCAATAAAACCAAGAAGATTTTTCTCAAAAAAGATACCCAAACCAGGACCCATAATTACGGGCATCCAAAGTATGTCCGTCTCTTCTGATGTAATTACAGGAATATCTCTTCACAGTTGAACATCAATTCATTTTCATATTTCTGCAAAACAAACCTCTCGGCTGATGTAATAATAGTAGTGACAAAGCATTTCTCATCTGAAAATGGTTTTCTACCAGTTCTACCAGCTCGATGTAGATAATCCACTGCAGTTGCAGGAAGTTCAAAGTTGAATATATGAGTTGTATCTGGAAGGTCTACTCCTCGAGCTGCTATATCTGTTGCTACAAGCAGAAAGGATCCACCTTGCCTCATTTCCTGTATCAACTCATCCAAGTAAATTCTAGTACCCAATAGCTTGAAACAAATAACACATGATTCGAATAACGAAAAGGGTTGTGCATATCCTCTCCTATCGATCTGGGATTAATAAGACACTGGTTTTTATTAAAGAGTCGATGATCAACTTTAATTCATTACATCTCAACCAGTTCACTCTCTTAATAAGTCCAGAGAAATTCAGCGTAGCACATGCAAACAATTAATTATCTCATCTGACTTCAAAATGATGTTCTGAAAAAACATCAGACATTAAAACCGGCAACCAAGGATGATTCCTATTTCCAGCTGCCTTTAATGTCATGTAACTGGACTTCTGGTACCCCCTACCAAAGTCTCCTATGAGAGTAATCAACTCTCTGAAACAAATGAAGGAATTTGTATATTATTGCTGTTGTGAAAAGAACTTACCGTCATTGAAGCTGCTCGATCATTGAAATGCATGTCATCCTCCAAAAGCATAATCTCATGCTGACCGTCATGTGTGCTCTTTAAGAAGTCCATCAAAAGCACCGTTGACGGAGTGTGCCCAGCTTTTTTTGACTTCTCAGACTACATGATTAGACAGAATTGAATTAACCACTATTTGGAACAAGTTTCACAAGAGATATGCAGAACCAAAGACATTGTACACAGCATGGCATGAAAATATGCACAAGCATAGATATATTGTCCTTAGCATAGCCATGCTCACTATAAATATTTAATCAATTCCATTGAGAAGAAATTGCATATGGACACTCCTGAAGGTATTGTCAGGAGGATACATACAGAGGTTGCCCACTTTGTACTTACTACATCTCATGACCATATATTAAACGGGAAATTTTCACAATTTCATATGAAAACTATATTTCTTCTAGCCAAGTAGTCCATCACTTAGTTACTTGGTTCACTAAAAGTCTAAAACCTTGAGGAAAAGTTGCAATACATCTCAGCATGGAGAACAGTGTTCTATAAAAGAGGAATTTAGTTTGTCACCACAATGATCAGGCCTCATCACAGCCACAGTGCCACCCAAAACACAAGCAGCTCTGGAGCTCCTTCAAACAGTACCTCAAGATTGTATCAGTGATAATATGACTTGCATACCTGTTCACCAACAAAAATGATTCCCGATCTAGGGGCGTCCATCTGTAGCAGAGAACGTAATGTTTCCAGCCGTTGTTTTTTGCTGCAAATCTTCCACAGGACAAGGCAGTATTAGCAGATAGATAACATAAAGCGAATGAAGAACCGGAGAAAGATTACTATTGTTGGATTTTTTGTTGCAATAATATCATAGAGTGGTGGAGAATGAAATGATTCATCAAAAACGTTTCTTACCACAAATCTATGCTGGAGGCATGCTGGCATGGGCTCCACAGAGTTGACATGAACATGGACCACATCCCTCTATAAATAAAACAGAATATCACGATTGAGTAACTCCGAGGCAGCAGCGAAAGATTTGATTGAATGGGGGGTAGGGAGTAGGAACTTTCACCTTAGTCCACTTATGCTGCATGCAATCATGCAAAAATCTCTGATGCTGAGGGATGGATGCACTAGCCAAAATGGTCTGCCGGTTATTGCATGATGAGTACGTGGTCAATAGCTTCCGAACAGAGCTGACTTCTTTAGATGAGTAGAACATGAAATCAACCTAGGAATGTAAGAAACCATGGAAACAAGGATATCAAGCAATGTTGAAATGGTCATTAACCCTGTGACAATTACACTTGATCAAGGTCAACATGCGAGCATATCTGCCCGCTCTGAACTGAACTGACAATTTTTTTATGGTTATTCCTCATCTTGACAAGAGCAGCCATCGAATAGATACCTCGTCAACAACTAGCACACGCAGTGAATCCAGCTTCAACGTCCGCCTCTCAAGCATTCGAGACAAGGTCATTATTGTTGTCACTATTATCGTAGGGGGTTCTGCCTGAAACAGCAATCATTAATAGACAATTAAGCCAAACACTTGAAACTAGGCACACCCAAATACCAGCGCACAGCTAATCATAGAATTCTAACGGATCCTAAAATCAAAATGGGGTGAAAAATAGGCAGACAAAATATCTTCACAAACTACCAATTCTTCACAAACTAAAAAGTTTACAAGGCCCAGATAGCCAAAAACTTCAGATATTTTCGGTTTCTTGCATGTCATACAAGTATAGGGGATACGGTAACAAAAGAGCAGGAAAACGAAGAAGATATCACACCTTGAGCCAGCTCTTGTGTCTTTTTAACATTCCACCATCCAACATGGCCATGACAGAACACAATTTTCCCTCGGACACGACACCCGCAGGCTTCGCAGCAAGCCTCCGCGCGACTTTCGTGACCTAGTTTCAATTTGAGACACAGGCAACAACCGATTCAATCAATCAGATAAATAAGCATTCCACTACGCAGGTGTATCTATACTATCAGTGCACTACTTACTTGGATCCCGAGCTCTCGGGTAGGGACGAGGATCAGGGCTTGGACAGTAGCACGCTGAGGGTCCACGGAGGAGAATATGGCCAGCAGATAGGCGAGCGTCTTCCCGGACCCTGTCTAGTTAGCCACCGCAAGTCAGGAAAAATTACCGAACTACGAAACGGTTACAACCAACCCCAAACCAACCAACCAACCAACCTGAGCGTGGAGGATGCAGTCGCGGCCGCTAAGGAGGAAGGGCAAGGCCTGTTGCTGTATCTCCGTGGCTGCCACGTAGCCAACCTCCTCCACCCTGGGACCCACACCATGAGAGCATATTAATCTTCTTTTTATTTATATATTGTTTTTTTAGCGAAGTGGAGGGGGGAAATTCCGAAATTAGTAAATTACTTGCCTGAGGATGACGTGGGGGGACACGTGTCCCTGGCATATATCACGTAGGAGAGGCGCGTCGGCGTGGGGAAGCAGGGAAGTGGGGGCTTCGGGGAGGGGGGAACATTTGACCAGCGCGCGTTTCAGAGGAACGGCGGCGCTCTTCGTAGGGAGCGAGAGGAAGCGGGGAGAGCGTGGGATTGGGAGTGGCGCGTGGGAAAGTGGAGCTGTGACCTTGAAGGTGACGCAGCTCTCCATCGTCTTCGTCTTCGTCTCTAGGTGGAGTCCCGCGTTTTCTGGTATGGATTGGGGAAGCTTCTGGGCTATCGCGTGATATGGGCTGGAATGGACTGAGGTGGAGGTGTTGCATATTGGGCCCAAGCCCATATCTCTAAGCCTATCTCCCATTGGGTTGCATAAATTTAAATATGTACCAAATAATATATTCAAATATTAATTTAACATGTTTAACATCTAATAAAAAAAAATTTCTTATTTAACATGTTAGTTAGGTTTTGCTTGATTTATTTAATTTATGATCAAAATATTGGATTATTGTGATTCAAAGGTGTTGTACACTTTCCGAATATGTAAAGTAAATATGTTAGTTCTAAATTTCAGATAAAATAGAAAAATAAATATTAATTTTCTAATCCATGATACCAAGATACCCAAAAGTGTTTCACCAGTAATACAATTGGATTTTGAGCAGTCAGACTAGTACAGTTTTTGCTATTTAAGTGTGAACATCTCAATACTGAATTTCAAAAATAAATCCAAATTTGTTATCACTTAAAAAAACTTAACTCAATATTTTGAAAGCAAAAATAACAAAATGTTTATTTTTTTTCTTGTATTAAATTTTTTGTTGAATCTCATCTGAAAAATTACATTTGTTGAATATCATCTGAAAATTTGTATTTCATAATTTCTTTCAAACTATTTTGAAAGTAGGTATAATGAATACCAAACAGTTTCGATCAAAACAGCCAAAGTGATAACCTGGTCTTGGCGGTGGAAAAGCTGATAAATTTTGGCGTCTTAATTTGTGTCAGTCACGACCCAGTCCAGTCCCTTCATCGTCCATTAAATTGCAGATTCCTTTTCTACAGCTTCATAACTCTGACTTGAAATATGTGCCCCCTTTATAAATAATCTCCTCCGCGGTTCTCCTCCCCTCGCCTCTTTCTTTTTTGTTTATCTTCTTCTATTTTCTCCTCTCCTCTTTTAGAGAAGTAATCTCTGGCTTCGTCCGGCTAATCTCCGGCTTCGTCCGGCCATTCTCCGGCTTCGTCCGACATCTTCTACCATCCGACCACCGCTCCGGCCACCGTCGTCCACCGCTCCGACCACCGCTCCGACCACAGCTCAGATCACAGTCCCTACCTCCGGTTCGACCTCCGCACCGATCATCGCTCCGACCTCCGCCCCGACCTCCGCTCCGACCACAGCTCAGACCTAAGCTCCGACCTTCGGTTCGACCATTACCCAACCTCAGTCGCAGACCACCGTTCCGATCTCAGCCGCCGACCACCGAGCCGAACTCCGCCTCGACCACAGCCCCGACTACCGCTCTTACCTCCGCCGACCGAGTCTGCCCGTAGCCGACCTCCCAAGCCCGTCTTCCAGCTACTGGCCTCGTCTTCAGTTCGTCTAGGAGGCTCGCTTGTGCTACCCGGGGGGGTTGGTCACCGTCGACCTCCTCCTCGGCTGTCTGTATTTATTATTATGTTTTCTCGTTTATGTTGTGTTGTTTGCTGCTCCGAGCCACATTTGTTTAGTGGTCTCGTGTTTCGTCAGTTTATTTTCTGTTGTTGTTGCTTTAGTCACTGTTGCTATGTTTTGAGATCCGTTCGGATCTCGATTCATGTCCGTTGCTTGCGGGTGGAGAGCCTTGCCTCGGTCGATTTACATCGATCTTGGCATTCTGCTGAGTTAACGCTCACTTGTCCTCTTGACTTTGTCTGAGATTTAATTCCGAACTTAGTTTCGGTAGAACTCCGCCTCGATCGATGACACTTGTGTCTATTCGATCGCCCTTCGACTCCATCTTGTGCCACCTTGTTTGCACGGTCTTGTTTCGAGTCTGTTTCGGTTTGCTCGTATCCTTTTTACTTTCGTTGTAACGTGACTTTTAATATAGGCTATGCGCCACTTTCTCTCAAAAAAAAATATAAAGAAATTTGACTTCTTCAAAATCGTTTGACAAAGTCTACAGACCTAATATCGTCGGTGCTGAAGCTAAAAGGCAACTCGAAATTTAATAAAGGCGGAGGAGGCCATGTACCGTTTAGTTGACACAGGTTCATGTTATTTAGTGATGCTTAAAACTACTACATGCTTTTGACATGTCACTTGTTATTTTGCAATTAATTACGGGTTAAAACACAATTAACTTTAGAATTTAATCTAAATTATTTTATTAGTCGATTCACTTAATTTTCCAAATAATTTTAAAGAAAATATATTCATGGGAATTAGAATTTGGTTTTCCCCGCTTTCCAAGTTTCCGGGGGGCCGGAGAAGAGTCCGAGGCGCCATTGATTATAACTTTCAAGCTAATTCTCTGGAGCATAGCTTTGGCTTTGGGTAAAATAAAATAGACCAAAGGGGGTTAGGTGAACCAAAGTATTATGATAATAATCAACACCTTGTGTTGTGTGAACGTCGGGGTTAAATTATATTATGGAACTAAAATTTTTAGACGATGGAGTTTTTTTTAATAGATGGACTGTCAATTAACTCGTGCAAAGTTTTCCCGCTGATTTTTTAGTTTGAATAATTAAATTGTAATTATTGATGAGAATTGACTTTTTTTCAAACGATATTTAGAATCTAATATCATTGTCGCTGATAGTGAAATTTTATTCTCCAAACACATTCCTAGAATTTACAAGAAACTCTCAGTTGTCTTTCAATTTGTCTTTAGTCAGAAATGAGAATCCTATAGGAAAGTAGGGGACACAGGAAAATCCAAAAAGGATACCGGGTCGATAATCCCAACCAAACCAACAAAAATATAAAAAAGGAATAAACTTCAGCAATATGCTAGTTCAACATCTTTCTGTTTGAGTAGAATCCAAATCTCAGTAATTAAATAAACATTCGTTACATTCTCTTCCAGATTTATTAATATCTGAATATAATCTTAATGGACAAGTACGTAATATTACCATACAACTGATAGACCATAAATTCTCAATGTTTTTGTTAATCTATATAAATTGAACACATAATTTAGATGCCACGGTGGGGAAAACGACAAACAGTAGAACAACCTTTCTTCCTTTTAAGGAAAGTCGCGATCAAAACAATCCCCCCTCCCAAAAGAAAAGAAGCGTAGTAGCGTCTGAATCGGGGAATCGGCATTCGCTTTTTGATCCAATTGCCCTGTTTTTTTTTTGCACTCAATAAAAAAATTGCCGTGCTTTTAAAACCCGGATTTTAGTACGATATGGAACTCGGTCCGACTTCTGAATCAACTAACCCGATCGACCTAACTGCTAATCGGACCAAATATTTTTATTTTTTAAAATATATATAGGTATATAATAAACAATTTATATAATAAACTAATAATATCAAATTTTTCGTACCAACTATGTGATTCGACCAGAATTTATCCGGTATAACAATACTCCATTTTTATCTTAAAAACAACACGCTCTTATGACCGATTCGCTTTTTTGAAATCCTGCCAATTACTCGTAGTCGCTACCCACAGAAATTACAAAAACACCCCTCGTTTGTCCCTCCCTTCCCATTCTCTCTCTCTACTTCCTTCCCCGCGCTTCAGAGCTCTCTCTATTCTCTCTTTCTCCCATGGCGGACTCGCTCTCCTCCTCCCTAACGGTAACCGCATTGCCGAGCCCTAAGGTCATGTACTCCTCGACGACGTCGTTTTGCGCCAGTGGCAGTGGAGTTCACGGCGGTTACGAAGAAGACGACGCGTGTTCCGTCTGCCTCGAGCCTTTCTCCCCTCACGATCCCCCTACCGTACCTCTCTTCCTAATTTCTCTCTTTTTTTATTTTTTATTATTAGTGTAATTTATGACGATACACGCGTTAATTCACTCTTCGATCCTCCGTTATTCATTCGCCGCGACACGATGAAGATCGGACGGTCACGGCCCGAGAGATTTTGCGACGATCGGAGAAACAACGGTTTCGTGACAGATTCGGTTTTGTTTTTTCTTTTGACGTCAGCGAAATAACTGTCAGTTTAACAAACTTATGCTTGTTTGGAGTCGAAGCTAGTAGGGTTTTAGAGTTGTTGATTGAGGATTTTTAACGAGACGGTGGTTCTCTCTGTTCCAGGTTACGATCTGCAAGCACGAGTACCACCTCCAGTGCATTCTCGAGTGGTAGGATGTTTTCCATTAGGTACTTTGTGTTCTCGATGGTTCGGCCTCAATTACGCTGTTTAATTTGGGACATTCTATTGCTGTGTTTGGGTGGATTAGGTCGCAAAGAAGCAAAGAGTGTCCTATCTGTTGGCGGCAACTTGTTCTTGATGATCCTTCCAGGTATGTCCGCATCTGTTTGAATGATCAACGCTGTTTCGAGGTCTGCTGAGTTTGTAATTAGACTTGCTTGTTTCAGTCAGGAGCTTCTGGTCGCTGTTGAGGCTGAGAGGAAGCTGAGGTCGAGAAACTCTGCCCCGGCTGCACCTGTGAACCGGGTTAATTCGGATGAGTTTGACACGGAACAGGTCCTGATTTGTTTCCATACTGTTTCTCCCTGCTTCTCTCTGGGGTTAAAACTTGAATTGCAAAATTCCAGGATTCATACTCTGATGACTCTGATTTCGATGAACGCGTATTGCAACATCTTGCTGCTGTTGCTTCAAGCCGAGCTCATTATACTCGGAGAAGGGATGTTCCGAGGTCTTTTGGTGGCCGTCCTCCCCATGTTTTTATCTTCTCCCCAACTTCTGAAAGGGTGGATCATCAAGCTCTTACTTTACTTGATGGTGGTCTGATTGCAAGTTCGGAATTAGAGGGGACTGGTTCACCTGCTCCTGAAGTGCCAACCGCGGACGGATTTCAACTACATTCTGCTGTAGCATCTCCAGCTAGGAATGCAGAATCAAGTGGTGCTGTCAACAGCAACAGCTCTTTAAAACAAAGGTACTAAGTGAGCATTGTGAGATTAATTTTAGTTGTGTGTGTGATGCGTCCATTGATCAGCACAAAAGTTCCACTTTGTCTTGTGGACCAGTATGTTCTGCTATAGCCTCAAACCCATACCATGTTGTTTTTTTCTGGGTTTTCTTCTCCACGCACATTAAGCTCATGCTGCCAGATGATGTCATGGTTATTTTGGCTTCTTCCTCCCGAATTCCTTGCTCATTCTTTGTAACTCAAGTTACACGTTATTCAGGGTTGCTTTCTGGCGGGCACCAGCTGAATCTCCTGGAAGGCAAGGTTCATCGGAAATGCCTACTTTCTCGGAGTCTGTAAAATCCAAATGGTCTACTGCTTCTGCAAGGTTTGATCATCCAAATTACAGTGCTAATTTTTCTATCCTGGATTAGAATTCAGTCTAAAGATTTGTCTTGCTTGCACAACAGGTATAAGGAATCCATTACAAAAGGAGCCCGTGGAATAAAGGAGAAATTACTTTCACGCAACAACTCTGTCAAAGAATTAAGCAAAGGTGTTCAAAAGGAAATGAGCGCAGGACTCGCTGGTGTTGCACGAATGTTTGAGCGGCTAGATCTCACGCCAAAACACGCAGGCAGTGATCCAACTCCCGAGGTCCCTGGAGGTATGAGCTTTCCATTGAAGGGAAAGGGTCTGTTGGAGGAGATTCTTGCCGAGTCAATGGAGAAAAGAACTGCAGAAGCCGGCCATGATGCTGGTTCGAATGAATCATCTTTTGTCTCCAAGACTACCCCAGTGAAAGTCAACTGTTCACAGGTTTGCCATTCTCAATAAAGATGCTTATTTGATTGGGAAATAGATCAAAAGCTTTGAACATACAAGTGCAATAGCTGTTTTATCTGTTTAACATCGTACATTGGGTTAAAACTTAAAACTTGAACCTATATTGATTCATGTAAACAACGTTCTTTCTTTTGGGTGTAGAGATCGCAATGATACCGGGGAGCTGGCGATTGTGTCGCTTAACCCTACTCGAGAGGGCGTATGTTGCAAGTGACGGGCATGAAGAAAACCAATCTGACAATTGGTTTGCGTCCTGCAATACCTATTTATGCACAGTGAGAGAGTGAATAAAATTACTTTGTCGTGGATTTCTTTTGTTTATGGGTAGCCACATGCTATTTTGGCAAGTTCAGGCTTAAAATTCTTCTCGAGGAAAACAAAACACTCGCTTTCCTGGCCTTTTAATTATGTGGGTTTTTTGTTTCTATTTTCTACTGTTTCTACTTTCTACGTTGTCAACTATGGTACGACCACTTCAGTAGGGAGAGTTTTGCAGCCGTGATTTGACTCGAGTCAAATTTAATTAATGTTTAAAGTCCGGATACTCTACAATCTTGTTACTTTGACCAAAATTTCTTGGTGGTCTGGGATGCAAATAATTTCATTGTAGAGATTGCCAGCTAAGTTAATCAACCCCGGATTGGCCTCACCTGAAACCCTGTCAGGATTTATTTTAGGCTAATCTATGTCAACGCAGCTTAAAATAGCCATCTTTATCAATTGCTAGCCACTAATATCTCATTCCACGATCAAATAATCCTCCTACACCAACGGTAAAATTTATGGTTCATTAGTCTTGACAGCTAAAGACAAGAAGTAGTTAGAAACGGACAACATGTCTCTTCCATCACAGTATAAGAACACATGAGAAATGAGAACTCAACTCAGAAATCGCAAGTTCCAACCAAGAAACATTTTTCCTCCTCTTGTTGCTTCAAACGATATTGTATTATCACTGGAGCAATAAGAATGACGGACATGGAAGGGTCAATGAATTTTCCATCGAAGATCACCTTGTACGTGCTGGTCTGTTGGTTCCTTGCAGCCTGCGGTGGATTGATGTTCGGTTACGACATTGGGATTTCAGGCAAGTTTAATCTTCTACTTGATCATTTCAGCGTACTCGAGATGTTCCAAGTTCGAGTACTCGAAAATGTAATAGTGTTAAATGAAATAACCAAAACCTCTTATATAGGTGGAGTTACTGCGATGGACGACTTCTTGATAAAATTCTTCCCGAAAGTGTACGAGAGGAAGCAACATGCACATGAAGACAACTACTGCAAGTACGACGACCAACACCTTCAGCTCTTCACGTCATCGCTGTATCTGGCTGCCCTATTCGCCAGCTTCATTGCGTCCAAGGTATGCTCCAAGTTCGGCCGGAAGCCGACCATCCTGGTCGCCTCTGCCTTCTTCCTTGCCGGAGCTGGATTGAGCTCCGGTGCTCAAAATCGCATAATGCTCATCTTCGGCAGGGTTCTCCTTGGTGTTGGAGTTGGTTTTGGCAATGAGGTAATTAGTGTCGTAAACAAGTAATTTTATGGTCATCTCGTCGTAGTATGAGCCAATACGAATTTGAGTTTCTGACTTTTGGTTTTCGGACAGGCTGTTCCGTTATTTCTGTCGGAAATTGCACCGGTGCAGCATCGAGGAGCGGTGAACATATTATTCCAACTCTTCGTCACCATTGGCATTTTCATCGCCAACCTTGTCAACTACGGTGCAAGCAAGATGCACCCATCCGGATGGAGAGTCTCCCTCGGACTAGCCGCAGTCCCGGCTTTGTTCCTCCTCATCGGCTCGATAGTCATCACCGAGACCCCCACGAGCTTGATCGAGAGAGGCAAAGAGGCTCAGGGAGAGTCCACCCTCAAGAGAATACGAGGTGTCGACAACGTCCACAACGAGTTTGCCCAAATCAAAGAAGCCTGCGAGGTTTCCCAGAAGGTGAAACAACCCTTCAAGAAGCTCATGGAGAAACAGAGCATCCCGCCACTCGTCATTGGCGTCTTCATGCAAGTGTTCCAGCAGTTCACCGGGATCAACGCCATCATGTTCTACGCTCCCGTCCTATTCCAAACAGTCGGGTTCAAGAGCGATGCGTCGCTTTTGTCTTCCGTGATCATTGGGATTGTGAATGTCCTGAGCACGTTGGTGTCTGTCTACGCCGTGGACAAACTCGGGAGGCGGAAGTTACTTCTCCAAGCTTGTGTCCAAATGTTCATTAGTCAGGTTGCAATCGGCGGGATCTTGGTAGCTTACTTGTCCGCGACGGGATCGCTATCCCAGTTGCAAGCAGTGTTCGTTGTGATTCTGGTGTGCATGTTCGTGATGTCGTTCGCATGGTCGTGGGGGCCACTCGGATGGCTGATTCCCAGCGAGACCTTCCCCATTGAGACCAGAACCGCTGGGTTTGCCTTCGCTGTCAGCTCGAACATGTTCTTCACGTTCATCATCGCGCAAGCGTTCCTGTCAATGATGTGCCACATGCGGGCTTACATCTTTTTCTTCTTCAGCGCGTGGATTGTGGTGATGGGATTGTTCGTGGTCTTCTTGCTGCCCGAGACAAAGGGAGTGCCCATCGATCTCATGACAGAGAGAGTATGGAAGCAGCATCCTGTCTGGAGAAAGTTCATGGATTGATCAATCGATACGCTTAATTGATTGGTTTTGTTGTAATCTAATGTTTGCTTAAATTGTATTCAATCAATCAAAGAAAGATTTACGGTAATACAATTCAAGGACACTCTCATCATGGTATATTATGGTGCATTTGTTTAGATAGATTGGACATTATTAAACTCTGTTTGATGCATAAAAAAACCTTGCACAAAATTGAAAAAAGGGGCTGATCAAATCCTGGAAGAGACATCTATTTATTTAAAAAAAGGTAAGATCAATTATTCTAGATCATGAATTTCAAGGTTTTCCTGATCTAGGATAGATGCCATTGTAGAACCAAGAGTGGTATCAAATCTGCCCCAGAATAACTTCTGCACCAGAAACCTTGACCTCGGATTGGTGCTCCTCGACATTAAGAACCTTCACCTTGCCATCCTCCACGTACGCTGACCATCTGGATGATGCACGTTATGGTTAATCGATAACTCGGTCACTAAACAAAAAGCATGGAGAATCAACAAATAGCACAGGATCATGCACCTATCAAATCCTGGTCCAAGCAATGCTTCTGACAAGCATCCATCAACGTCACAGTAAAATTCAATCTGGAATCAACGAGCAATCCCATAAGAAGAAAAGAAACTGACATGAACTGCAACTGCTTAGAAAACAAAACCTCAGGGGGAAAACAAACACAGATGATCACTAGGTGGAATCACTATTAGACCTCAACTCTTCGAGTTATAAAAAATTGCAGATACATAAATCAAAACGAGCAAACTACTACAAGATGATGCCTAGCAAAGTACGAAAGTAGTAGACAAGTTTACCGCATGTTTGGCGTCGAATTTCTCTGCCCAGAAATTCATCATAACGGGGTGTTCCTCAGCCATTACACAGATCACAGAATCAATCCCCTTGGCCTTGAACTTATCAATACTGTTCTTGTAACCAGGCACATGCATCTGTATAGACGCTGGGTCATATTGAGATGAACGCTGCACAGATCACACACCACCATCACAACCTCGCAGACAAATCCCTATCTCTCTCTCACTCATACCCCGACTTCGACAACATCCTACATTGATCCCTCTGTTGTCAATAGCGCCTGCGGCTATAGCGAAGCGATTCGGTCCAGGGGCAAAATGGTAATTCGAGAGTCTCAACACAGAAAAAGAAAACAAACTTACATGGTGGCCAAAGGCGACCACTTTCTTCCCCTGCGACCACGATTCCGAGGTAAACGATCAGACCCAATTCGAAACAGAAAGGAACCCAAAGGGCAGAATCGGGAAGTTGAAAAATTACCTTGAAGATTTCTCCAAGGGGAGTGATGGAGAAGCTGTCCATGATGTCTTTGTCCGATCCCATGAGCTTTTGGAGGGTCGCATCCGGTGCCGCCGACACCACGTCGCTCCCCAACGCAAGCTTCTTGTAGGAGCGGGTCAGTAGGCCCAGAACCGGGGGCATTCTGGTAATTTGACTCCGCCTCACGAGGGTAGCGTACGCCATTTTTATTTAATACCGACTTAATGGAAGGAAAATGAGAAGAAGAAGACGCGGTGTGTTGTACTTCGAAAGGTGGCGCGGTGTGTGTTTATGAGGAGGCGGTGGCTGAGAAAATTTTTTTGTTACAAATTTTATAAAATTATGTTATTAAAAATAATCTAATTGATGTAATTTTCAAAATTTTTTAATTTATGTGTTCAATTGTTTTTCAATTTATGTATATACAAATTAACCAACGAACAACAATGGATAAACCGAGTTTTCATTAGGATAACAATTTTACTTTATAATTATAGGATAACAAATTAAAGGATAACAATGGATAAATATCCTAATGAAAACTCGGTTTAT
>SOPF01026465.1:0-28419 GCA_012979155.1 Hypericum perforatum | reverse complement strand
TATATATATATATATATATATATATATATATATATATATATATATATCAAAATATTTTATAGCTTGAACAACATATCATGATTTGAACCCAACATTCATAATTAAAATGTTCAACACACGTAAAAGCATGGAAGCAATACATAAGTAGCAAAAATTAGGCTCAGAAGTAACGCCCAACAACCAAAATTAATTTCACAAATTAGTATAAACACTGAAACCTTCTAAAATTTTCTAACGATTACAATTGCTACAGTTTCTTATAACATAATTTCATACTTTAATACCACCTGAGAATATCATAGGAAAAATATACACAGTCTTTACCTCACCAAGATGCAAAATTAATTACGCCCTTCTATATATCACCCTCTAAATAACTCACAGGTAAATTTCTCAATATAAAAGGTAAGAAACATCAACGCCAACCAAATAATAATCACGTTGACATTTAATTTCACTAAATAGCGATGATCAAAAAGTTATTCTAACCATTTTTTTCCTTCTCCAAATTCATCCATGGTGGTAAACGTCCTGTTCATACAACTGTTAGCTAATTCCTCCAAAACTGAAAAAGTTTCCCGAAGACAGTACTCTCGCGGAGTTCAATCATTAAATTGGACCATATATAATAGGTACATCCAAACAACTCTGATTGTCATGCACTCGACACCTGACATTTCCAGTCCAATGGATGCCTTATCCCCGCCGGCTTTTATATATAATCTTTATCACACTTCAAATAAACTCAATAAAACTCAGATTACCTTTTCTCGCAACAATAATGTACCGTTATCGTGAAATGTTAAAATATAATTTTAGTATTAATTGCAACGAAGCGGTGAAAAATAGTTTAATGGAAAAGAACACAGAAACTGCACCGCAGTAAACAATGGTGACAATAATAATTTTCTATTACGTAATAATTTTTTCTTGACGCAAACGACAAATTTTATTTTATAATAGGAAACCCAGTAACCCAAACAAACGTTGAACATGTAAAGGTTAATGAGTTATATTATTTAAACAAGAATAGATCCATTCAAATTTTTTTTTTCTCCGGAAGCAAATAATAGCAAAAGTCCACAGTATTATTAGCACAGAACCAAGGCCACCAAAGAAACATCAAACATGTTTGGGATGTTCATGCGACGATGATGGGCATAAACATTCTGTAACAATTCGGCCTAGCAGAGAAAGCAGAGAACAAATACCAAACATCACGTAGCGCGCAAAGAATATATAAATACACAATTAAAAATCATAATTTACTATACATAAGAGTTTAAGATTGTTTGAACTAATAGTAGTAAATTGTGGTTTTAACAAACATATATATAAACTAGTGAACAATATAAAAGTTAAAGTAGAGTATTCTTAAGATACGGTTTGCACAACCGTAGAAATGTTGCCTCCTTATGTCTTATGTTCAGTAGTCCTCCTCGGTATCACGAACTTCGGATTTAATCATGGACGAGGCTACGGTTTAACTGTATTCCTTAAACTCTTATTACCCGTGGGTAAGAGAGTTCTCAAGGTACAACGTCCTATCACGAATGCAATAGGAAGTACTATTGCACTTCTTTAGAACTTTTGGTAGTCTAGAACTCTGACTCTTATGAATATGTAAAATTTTATGATGTAGAGAGAGAGGTGGAGAGCTCAAGGAAGAGTGTGAGCTAAGGGATGATTTAGAATGGAGGAGAAGAGCTCCTTTTATAGGGATTCTAGGCCTCCAACATTCAACTCCACAATAACTATGACCATTAACAAGGTGATTAAATAAGTGGATACAAAACCATAAAATTTTATATTAACTTGGTGGTTACTCTCATTAATTTGGCTAGAAATTAAATTCAAATACCATTAAGGAGAAGAATATAGTATCGGCTTGTGCGGAGGAAGCCCAACAGATTTTGGATTGAAAATCACTTCAACAGGTCCGGCCCAGCTCTAAAAGAAAAGACCTTGAAACCTGGAAAAATTTCTTGAAACCCACAATCATGCAACCTGTAACCATACTACCTTTTAGCCAATTTTCATTCACACTAAGAATTGGTTTTTTGCAAGTGTTTAATATCACTACAAACTCATTCAACGAGCTTTATATCTCACAAACACCCAAAAACTATTTGGTGTGATCTCATAATACACTCAATTATATTTGACCATCTCTTCTTTGGTTATAAACCAATTCTCCAACGATCCCTTCTCTTAGACTCTCGAAGATGATAGGAACCCACCCTTCACCACTGTCTTCCTCTTCTCCACCATAATTAGAGAAGCTAATCAGTAAACAATTCCCACTAAGAAACCTAGGCCAAGAAAACACAATTAACTAACTTCAACCAAAACACCTAATTAATTGAATCAACCAAGAATATTAGGGTCCGTACATTACTTGGCTCATTGTCCAATTTCGAGTCGTGGATCAGGATGTTTGGTCTCTTGCGAGGTGGATGAGGATTTTCAGCTGATTTATTTGAAATTAATTAATTGAATTTTTAGTGATGGAGTTGACGGAAGCTTAGAAGCAACCCGACCCCTTCTAGTTAATTGACTAATTGAGTCAGAGGGGGAGTCGCCGACGACGCGCGACGAGAAGGAGAAAGAGGATGATTTATTTTGTTTCTTAAAGGTATATTTGCTACTTCAATGAAAAAAAAAAAAGAAAAGCTGACATCCGCTAAAACTCGAATGAATAATAAAATTAAGGGATAACTGTTCTCAGTCCTCTCGGGTTTGCGAAAATTTGTGATTCAACCACTTTATTTTTTATTATTATTATTTAGCCCTTCAAATTTATTGAAAATATATTATTTAACCACTCTCGTCGAAATCGGCTCTTTTCTCCAGCAAAAAGGGATACGAGATTACCTAAATACCATTTTCTTTCAAAAAACAAATTGAAACAAAATTTTCCCTTTGCTGCACCATCATCCTTCTCCTTCTTTCCTATCCCAAACCCCGCACCGCCACCATCCTCATCATCATCACCATTGTCGTCACTCATCCCTCCCCTGCTCGCCTCGCCTAACCCACTCCCACCCTCCAAAGATATATAATCTGGCTCGTGAGCCCAGCCCCTTGACTTCCTTAACCGATCCCTATTCGCCCTAATCTTCCTGATTGTCTCCTCATTCGATATCACTCTCGACTCCTCTACTTCCTTCTGCGCGTCCTCGTTTTTAGTTGGCTTAAGCAAACCTTTCAGAACAATCCTCGGCTAAGAACCATTCCCACTCCCACCCCCACCGAACGAGGGTTTGGCGACCTTAAGCATGTTCTTGTGCAACTCCAGAAGCGTCTCCTTCATGTGCGTCTCCTTCATGTAAGTCTCGGCCGAGGACTGGACATTGGAAGTAGTGAAACCTAGGGTTAGAGGTGCCCTGCCCTTGGAGGAGGAAGAGGTTAATTTGTGAGAAGAGGCAGGGGCTTCGACACGTGTGAAGAAGAAGAAGGCGACGGCGGCTTCATCTTTGGCTTTGCAGAGCCGCGGGGCTTTTATAGGGCAGCATCCTCCTCTTCTTCGTTGTCCAGAAGGAGGGGAGTTTGGTTGACCTGGTGGAAGAGGCGGGCTTTCTGCTGGTGGTTGAAGGCGCCACGTCGGGAATTATGAGGTTTTCACTATTGAATTGAACGGTTTTAAAACTTTGGGAAATATGAGGTTTGCATTCGGAAATATTGGATTTTAACTTATTATATTATTACATATACATGAATTGGGGACGATGGTGGAGAAGAAGAAGAAGATAGAAGGGGATTTTTCTCAATTGGAGGGGCTAGGCGAGTTATTTTTATAAAAATTGTTTCAATTTGTTTTTTTAAAAGAAAAGGGTATTTTAGTAATCTCGCGTTCGTTTTCGCCGGAGAAAAGAGCCGATTCCGGCTAGAGGGGTTAAATAATATACTTTCAACAAATTTGAAGGGCTAAATAATAATATAAAAAAGGAACTGAATCACAATTTTTCGAAAATTTGAGAAGGTTGAGGGCAATTATCCCTAAAATTAAAAAATAATTTTTCAAATACCGTAAATAATAATATATATATATTTCTCAAAAAAAACCTATGACTCTCCATCTCCCAAATTTTTCTTCCTCCTCTCCCCTCTCTTTTTTCCTATAACGAGCTCTCACCACCTTCCTGTTCTCTGCAAAATACTCAACCAATCATAATTTCCACCAACTTCTAATATCACAAGTTCCCTAAATCACAATTTCCCAACTTCTAATATCACAAGTTTCCTTAATCACAATTCTCCAAAATCACAAAACCCTAAATTTGAAATAGGGAAAAATTACAAACCAAAAACTTAAAGGCGGCAGCGGACTTGGCCAGGCTGGGCACCAACTGAGATGGCATCGACCAAAGGATGATTTGTGCATTGGTGGAGCAGATGACCAACAAGGGCGATTCTCGACGGCAGACTCAACGATATCGGGGAGGGCAGAAATGGCTGGTCAGACTCAACAGTAATGACTATGGCTGGTCAGACTCGACGGTGGCGACCACGACTGAGTTCTCTTCGTACTCGGTGGATTGTGGCTACCAGTAGTTGGACTTGACGACGGTGACTACGGGTGAGATCTCTTTTTACTTGTTGAACGTAGCTTGGGGAATAGCCGAGGACAAGAAGTCTCAGCGGACGACAATGACCATGGGAGCTGACATCGCGGTTGGCTGAGATCTGTGTCATCGAAGGGGGCAAAGGCGAGATCGATGCCAATGACCTAGAGGGGAGTGGGTTTTCATGGTTAAAAAATGAAACGGGGGATGGTTTTGAAATTTACCACATGAAAATTCATATTGCCAAACGGGATTTAAAAAAAATGATACGGTAGCCAACTAAGTTGTAAAATAGAGTCATTTGCTGGTTCGGAGTGGATTTAGGCTCAAAAAGCCAACCGAGCCTAAAAATGAAACGAGGATACTTACTTCAGAACTCATTTGGTCGTTTCTTAACCACATGATCATATGTCAAAAAATGTAAAACCACAGGTACTAAAATTGCACTTTTCCCAATTAAATTTGTAACTAAGTACTAAAAGCCAATCTCGCGCGACCCAAAAGTCCAACATGCAAGGAAGCCCACCAACGTACCGTTGCCACGTCGGGTGTTCAAGGAATATTTATAGTACGATTTTTTTATATGGATATAGATCCAAAGTCAAACATTGATTTGAATATGGATCTAAAATGAATAATAAAGATCCAGATTTGTTCAAAAACTTAATCAATATCGAGGTCTATGTCCTGTTCTCAATATATTCAGATCTTCATGTTTTTGGTTGGAATCACATTCACAAATATGGAGTTTTTGTCATCCTAATTACACAGATCACTGAGAGTATGAGATTTAAGATGCAACAATCTAACAGAAAAAAATCTGCTGAATCATCTCTCGCCTTATAAATTTACAAACGATAAAACATTACTTTTACCATTGGCTAGCATTATCAAGTTTTATACAAACATATAATTTTTATTTTCTGAATATATCATACTGAAGATGGAGTGCCCTGGCCTAATACAAACTTCTGGTCGTTAGCTGCTTCCTGAAATTATCAGGATAAAAATACAACAATGCTTGTGAAAGGTTTGGCAAGTTGCCCGACTAGAAATCTCTCCAAGAAATGAACAAATTTCTCCCTACAGCAGCTGTAACCTGCTTCAAACATTCAGATTATGTTCTTATCATATTTGTATGCCAAATCATTTATCTTCAAGATAATTAATGATCTGTTCTAAGGCCCTGAAATGTCGGCTAACACTACTGACAAAGCAATTAGTGAAGGGAGAACAAGACTGGATGGTATCCGTTAATGTGCAATCTATTGGCTCGTTATGTTTTATGAATAGCAAAAGATACATATATATTTTAAAATGATAAAACGATACACTAAGAGGGTAGAAGCCAGCACACCTGAACTCATACCAGTTAGTTGCTCGCGCATTACGACGTGAACGTGTTCATTTACTGAGCCACCTTAGTGTAGAACAATATTGCTTAGAACCGAAACCCTCGAGCAAGACATACTAGCAGATATCTTAGACGTCGCTGTGCTATACGGGCAACTAACTGACGAGATTATAAGTTTTGTACCTAAATCTCCAGGCACGAATGCTAAAGACGATCATCTCTTCGTGCCTAATGAATTCAAAGTTCCAACACATACTAATCCTCAGAATGGGCTAAACTAGATGAACAATGAATGCGTTGTCTTGGCCATTTCTTTCTTAATTTTTCATCATGTGAAAATTTATACTCTATCTACCCGGACTTTGCTTCTCATTCCTGAAGGAGAAAAAGAAACGTACCCTAATGCCGTTGATTTTGTGGGTACTTTCTTAACGTTGTGGTTTTGTGGCTGGCTGAGGTGGAGATGGACTGGAAAAATGTTCATGCCATATTCACCACCGCGCCGGGCATGGCAACTCCCTTTTGCATTAACATCCTTTTCATGAACCTAATTAAATGAAGGAACTCCTTGTTAAACATTAAACACTTCACAAATTGTTAGCAAGTATATGGTCCTTGAAAATTGTTAAATAAAAATGGGAAAACGGGTCATCTTAACAATCTTCTTTATTGGAAATCGTGACGATGAATGCTATAGATGCATCCACACATAACCATATGAAACCAAACGAAAACAACAGAAAGCAACACGGAAACAAAGGCAAATAACTATTATTCAGAGCAATCTCGTAAAAGGTACCATTAATAACATAAATTTCACATTGAAAAACCTTACCATCTGGCGTAGTTTTGCATTTTCTTGATTTACGAGGTCCGCCATCTTGCGTAGTTCTGTATTCTCCTGGTAAACTATATTTCCCTATAATGCAATGTATGCATGATATCAATCTCCTCGGTAGAAAGTATCTTCCATGAAGCCGAATAATAACAATTATTAGCCTTTTGGATTATAGACAAACCTTTTGGTTTAGTTCTTTGATTTCTTCGGCGAAAAAAGTGTCCTACAAGTACACAAGGATTTGTTGGATAGAAAAATAAACGTTTTTTTTAAAAAAAAATGGGGATAAGGGAAAAATCATCAATTAGAGGTGAATGCTTTAGTACCTTTCTCGTCCGAATAATCTTCAAACTTGTTTCTACTTGGTTTTCAAGATTCTGAAGATCTTCAGCACTCAAAAGGTCGAGTTCTTCACCCAGTAGTTGCCTGTCGACATTTTATCAGAAGTAGTATTGTTACTACAGGAAATTTGACATCAAAAGAGTTACAACAAGGGTTGCTCAATAAGAGCAATCGTAAAAGCTTCTCCTCTCTTTTTTAGATAACCTACTGTAATGCCAAAAATTGTTACAGTTTTTATGTCAATTTCAGGGTTAGAACTTGAAGTTGTTGCATTCTTGTTAGAGTTAAAAAAAAACTTCTACAAAGAAAATTTCCCCAAAAATGGACATGAAATATTCAAGATGCTGTTTCTAACAAAGTTTATTACCAAATTTTGCTTGACCAATAAGTTGGGTACAACCAATACATTATAATACTCAATGCTAGATACTCTACCGTTAGTGTTGCATGCTACTCGAGAATTAAGTTCTCTTATCAGATTCAACAAATACATTTACCTGTGACTTTGTTGCAAATATTGTAATTCGTTCCTCAAGCTTGCAACCTGCCTCTGCCAAAACTAATGGGCACAAACCAGATATACATCAGTTAATTAGCTGTACATATATAAAAAGTTCTAGTAACTAAAATTTTGGTTTAAATCAACAAATGTGGCAAGGATACTCCAGTACTAATTGTTCTTTTCACTTAAAATTGGGATCAAGAATGACCTATAAATTACCTTCAAAAGAAAATCTACAGTTAGTGCGAGCACATTCCATCAAGATGAAGCTAACCGAAATGACCTTTGACTTTATTTCACATGTCATGACTATCAGCTCGTGCAAGGATGCTAATACTATGCTAGAATTATTATTTCTATTCCAATACTTGTAATCTAATGGAATTTTTATACCTACACATCAACAGACAATTTCTCTGTCACATTCAATCAAATGAAAAGGGTCGAAGTTTTTTTAAGTGGACCTTTTTTGGTCGAGTTAATAAGTGGACTTTGTATTAATAATAATACAAGAATGAATACAAAGTACAGACCTTTTAATTCTGAAAGGTTTGACATGAAGAGAGAATTCCAATACATCCTAAAATTCTTAAATTTTTGTGTTATTTATAAAATCTATATGTTTTAAGTTGTGTTAGAGGTATAACATTGTGTTAATGCTATTACAGTACTTTGACGCGAGTTTTTAGTGTTGAGATGGATGTCAGATTGGCATGTGGTTCAGAAAAGTGTGAGGAGGAAGAAGTGTTGAGCTGTAACTCGATATGGCAGTGATGATTGGACATATCATACTGTTAGTTATGGAGTTCTAAATCCTACCGGCTGTGTATTAATAGGTTTAGACATAGATTTTATGAATTTGTTGAGTCAAGTGATCGTTTCTATACAAGTTTATGAGCTGAGTGATCACTTGTTTTTCGATAAAATGACCCAGAGGTCTTGTATTTAAATAGGACGTTATAGTACATAAATAATAAAATGAAATAGAAAGTTAAATGACCATAAACTCTAAAGAAAAAAACTATATTATTGGATCAAAACTTCCATAGGTTAAATTCCTATGCCAAAGATGGTAAATGACTTGAGGATGGATACGTAAGAGTTGACAGCCATGCCTATTTGGTGGAGGAGGATGTAACTTTGCCTAGTCCAAAGGAGGAGGATGCACTTATAACAACTTCAACAACATTTTGGTAAATGCACAGAAGTTGAAGACAGTTAGGAAAGGCTTACGTGGGAACTTAAAAAATAATTACTCTTTTGTTTTGTAATTTTTAGACAATTATAGTTTAGTCCATTATGCTACAAAATATATAAATAGGAAGGAAGCTGAAGGAAAGATTATTCTGAAAAGTGAATTCGTAATGGTTAGTAAGAGTCTTCTTCCTCCTTAATCTACCTTCTACTTCTCCTTCTAAACTCTTAAACTTTCTATCTAATTCATTACAAATTGGTATTAGAGCACTCAATTCTTAGCCCTTCACTTATTGGATACGAGAAAGAAATCCATGTAAGATCAAATATGAGTGAGTTATAGAGCAATGTTTGGATGGGTAATTAATGGATTTTGGAGACCATCTAGATGAGCTCCTATAAGAGAATGCAAAGTCTGTGGCAAGGAATACAGAGGGCATGGCGAGGTTAGAGGTCGGGTTTAAGGAGAGAATGGCAAGGTTGATAAAGGCAAGACTCGAGGAGAGACTTATGAAGACGGATGTAAGTTTTGATGAGAGCTGCAAATACCTCAAAGAGATGATGATGAAGATCATGACCTAGGGTCGAGAAGATGAGCATAGGACAAAAGTGTTGCTTCCCACTCCTCTTATATTTAGTATACATGGTTTGTGAGGTTGGTAGTGGGATGGTTTGAATAATTAATAGATACTAGGAAAGGAAGGAGAAGGTTCGAGGTATAGCAATCAAAACCAAGAATGTCAAGAAAAGGGCAAAGAAAGATTCTAATAAATCCTAGAACATGCTCGTGAAAATGTTCCACAGGTAAACAAGTTTTCCTTATCTCTTTTGGATATTTTCATATTCTTATATGAAAATCCTAAAGTCTCAATTAGGAGATTAGAAAAGTACTTCGCAGTCCATATAGTTTTTCTTTCTCCCCATTCTTGAGAAGCACGGGCAAACATGCTTTGATAAAATATCACCTTTGGTTCCCATTTATGAGATTTCATCTTGATTTTTTTTTGATGTTGTGCTAATATATAGTAAGTCTGAGGAGGAACATCTATAACATTTGTAGATCACCTGAGACATCTTCAAAAATGAGAAGTTTTTTGCTAAATTAAGCAATTGCTTGTTTGACTATAAAGAAGTAAAATATCTTGAACATGTAATTTTGAACGATGGAGAGGCTACAGATAACTGGGGTTTCACTTAAGAATATAGGTGATTTGAGAATTTTCTTGGATTTGATTGGTCACTACAAGAAGTTCATAAGAAACTATAGCCTAACCTATAGATCCTTATTTAACTTGTTGAGGAAGAATGGATTGGTCACTAAAAAAGGTTTATAAGGAACTATAGCCTAATTTGTTGACCATTATTTAACTTGTTAAAAAAGAATGGATTTAAGTAGATTGAGAAAGCTGAGAGTGTATTCCAAATAATAAAGACTGCAACGGTTGAAGCTCCTATGTTGGCCTTTACAAATTTTACTAAACTATTTATAGTTATGACAGACATAAGCCAATAAAGAATTATGGTAGGAAGGTAGACTTTTGGTGGAAAGATGCAAGTTTGACTAGTCATTACAATAGTTTCTAAAGGTTTGACAAGACACTACAAAAAGTTCATAAGGAACTATGGCCTAATTTGCATACTATTACTTAACTTGTTGAAGAAAAATAGATTCAAGTGGACTAAGGAAGCCGGGAGTGCATTCCAAATATCAAAGTCCACCATCACGAGGTCTTGTGTTAGCAGTTCTATATTTTACTAAATTATTTATGATTGTGACAGATGTTGGCCAACAAAGAATTGAAGGAGGTGATTAGTAAATGTGAAGTATGTAAGTAATGTAAGAGTGAGAATATGGCCACTCTTGGATTACTATAATCTTTATCTATTCTCTGTGGTGCTTGGTATGATATGTCAATGAAGTTCATCGAGAGCTTACCTAGATAGATATATTTACTAAGTATGCATATTTTCTTTCACTCTCTCATCCTTTCACTATCTTCTAGGTTGCCAAGTTTCTATTGGATGAGGTTTGTAAATTATATAGAGTACCAAGAAACATAGTGAGTGATCATGATAAGATATTCATTTGTAAGATTTGGCAAAATTTATTTACATTCTTTTGGACCACGACTAATCTTAACACATCTTATCACCCTTAATCTAATGGGTAAACTAGGGTTAGAAAGTGTGTCAAAACTTATTTAAGATGCTTCTATTTTAACAAACTTAAAGATTGATACAGACAGTTGAGTTTGACAGAATTGTGGTATAACATAAATTACTATCATTCAATCAAGATGTCCCCATTTAATGTATTGTATGGCTTTATATTGCAGAATTATCTGGGCTATTTTATGTAGCAGAGTGCTTTAGCTACTTTGGAGGAATATTTAGCACAAAAGGGCTCATATTTTGAAAACTCTTAATGAGAATTTGAAGAGAGCTCAAGATAAAATGAAGATGTAAGCAGATGCTAGACAAAAAGAAAGGAAATTCTAAGTTTGAGATTGGGCTTACTTAAAATTACAGCCTTACAAACATACCTTTGGTGTGTTAAGAAGGGACTTAAAATTGGTTGATAAGTACTATAGACCATTTGAGGTTTTGCAAAAGTATAGAAAATTATGTCTTATAAGCTTGATTTACCATAAGGTTGTAGTATTCATCTTGTATTCCATATGTCACTATTGAAGAAAGGGCTTTTGTGAGGAGAATCAACTATGGTAACATTGCGAGAGATGTTTACTACAAGAAAAGTGCAAGTGCACGCAATCCAAATCTTGGCATAATGGGAAGTTTGGCAGGGAGTGAGGATGGTAACTCAAATCTTAGGAGGATGAATTGAGCTTGTGAGCTCATTTCCCACAATTTTCATTGTCCCAACCTTAAGGTCAAGGTTATTTTTGGAAGGAAAAAGATATAACAACTTTAAGGAAATTTCGGTAAATGCAAAGAAATTGAAAGAAAGTTAGGAAAGCGTATGTGGAAAGTTGAAGGATAATTACTATTTGGTTCTATATTCTTGGACAATTATAGTTTATACATTCCACACAAAATGTATGAAAATGATGGCATTGAAGGAAATATTATTTTTGAAAGTTATAACTAAATTCTTAGTGGTTAATAATCGTCTTATTCCTCCTCCTCAATCTATCTTCCACTTTTATCTCTTAATTCTTCAACTTTCTAGCTAATTTATTACATCGTGTTACTCTTTTAGAATTTGATTTTATCTGATCTAGTATGATTATAGATGAGCATGATAAAAATTGTAAAGTGGTGGAGAAAGTGATGAATTGCTTAGTATACTATGACGATATGTCTAAGATGGAAATGAGCAGCTATGGTAGTAATTATAAAATTCCATAGAGATTCCTAAAAATAGGAGAGAGGAGATTAATATTTTAGTTCAATGGTCATTGGATTTCATATATTTTAGTATGTGATATTTAGAATTGAATATTGTATTATAATATTCATCGACAATTTTTCCTTTGACACATTTTTTATATCTGTGATTTGAACAACTAGCATTTGCTTAGTTAGTCCCTCATGCATTGAAATAACAAATTTTTAGAAAAATTATACATAAGTATCCTGCAATTTGGTTGTTTTCAAAAAAAGATCGTGCATTTTTTTCCAAATTTAATACCTGTAGTTTATTTTTGGGACAATTTTAGTCTCAGTTAGGAAGGGTGCCCAGTTACTTGGCATTGACATGTCAATGTCACGTAAGCTGCTACGTTAATTATTAAATTCTACTTAACTGAGGTGATATAGCATAAAAATTACCACTTCCTCCTCTTCCTCCTGTCCTCATTCCTCCTTTGTCCTCCTCCACTTGTCCTCCTCTTTTCTCCTCTTCCTCCTTTTCTTTGATGTGCTCCTCCTTTGTTCTCCTCCTCTTTTTCCTCCTCCTTCTCCTCCTCCTCCTCTCTTTCCTCCTACTCCTTCTCCTCCTCTGTCCTCCTCCTTTGCCCCTCCCTTTTGCCCCTCCTCTCCTCCTCCTCCTTCCTTCTCCCTCCTCCTATCTTTCTTCTTCCACCCCCTCCTCCTCTTTTCTCATCCTCCTCCTCTACCCCTCCTCCTCTTTTTCCTCCTCCTCCCCTTCCCTCCTCCCCCACCCCTTCCTCTCTTTCCTCCTCCTTCTCCTCCCTCCTCCTGCACCCCCTCCTTCTATATTTCCTCCTCCCTCCTCCTCCTCCATTCCCTACTCCTCTCTTTCCTCCTCCTCTTCCTCCCTCCTCCGTCTCCCTCCCCCTTCTCCTTCTACCATGTCATCTTTACTTATATTTCTGGAATGACAAGTAGATTAGAAAATAGTTACGTGGTATTGATGTATCAATGCCAAGTGGTTGGCCACCCTTCCAAACTGTCCAAGACTAAAACTATCTTTGAAAATAAACTATAGATACTGAATTTGAATAAAAAAAATCACACGATCTTTTGTTGGAAATAGCCAAATCACATGGAACTTACATGTAATTTTTCCTATTTTTTTGTATGATACTTTTTAATATATCTCATTGTTTGACATATTATCTTCATTAATTAACAAAAGTCTTTTTGAATATTTTGTTATTACTCAAAAACAAGTGAGGAACTTTTTATGACGGTATCCATTCTAAATATTTCTCCTGGCCTAACACGTATAAGTTTAATGTTCATTCATGATATTTTCTCCAAAAAAAGATGTACCGTACAAATAAAAATAGTACAATTAAATTGCTTATTTTTTCTTAATATATTCATAATGAGATATTATTATATTTACCTCTGGTTAAATGCACGATGTTCTTATTGTGGCTTATTTGTACAATGTTAGAATAGACCCACCAATTTAGTTGAAACATACAAAGGGCAACCCTAAACCTGAAGCCATTTAATTTCATGCCTTTGCTGTGCCAATTCGTATCTTAACGAGTTTTTTTAGAGTTGTGTCCTATATTGTTTCAAGCAACACTTTTAGCTTTGTTTGGGGAATAGTTAGAGGTGGACGTTCCTTTTAGACTAAAAGAATTTAAACAGTTGACCACTTATTGAAAAGTACCATGGATTAGAGCTTTAAAAGTTAGGGCACAAACTGTAGTTACTATACCTTGATCTCTGATGCTGGATTCAACAGATTGGTGTACCCTTCTTTCAGCCTGTAATAACGTTCTATGATAGACTTCATGCTGCAAAAAGAGAATATCAATATCTTCAATCTTGGTTTTATTTGGATTCAATCTTCGTTAACTACTTATATCAAATTTAAGTTTCATGAATGAATACATACCGATAAGATGGCTCTTCATATACGAAATGATTTTTCTCCTCTAACCTGAACCTTGGACATCTATTCCAACCTAGACCTGGATACCAATCCCTTTTCACCTCACCCTTCACCACTTAACTAAAACTTCAAGCTATATATACATGTTTTAGGTCAAATATATTTTTTCATGCATGATTCAAGCCCTAGGTCTATTGAAGAAGCTATCTAAAAACGTTTGTCGGAGAAAGAGTACGGGGTATTGTCATGACAGTATCATGTAACATCTAAGTTGATCTAGTATGTTCCCATTTGAGACAACATAAAAAGAAACTCATAGCTTAAACTATGTCATTGGTCACTTACCATTCAAAAAAAAATTGATCATTAACGGTTTAGATGAAAACTAAATCTATCCAGTAATAGCAAGATAGCTTAAATTCCATTTCGGATGCAGCACTTCTACGCTCATATTAATACAATAGAACATTAATTTCCAAAAAATAAGTACCTTTTTGGATTGGTAAAAGTACTTTATTACTCGAGAAATAATAAAAGTACAAGCATTAGTTGCACAAAAGAGGCCATTAAAAGAACACGAAAAGATGGTCCGAGAGTGCTACAACTAAAGGAAGGATCATCATGCATGTAACTAAAATAAAAAATAGACCACAATTTATTACCTTGACCCAGTAAATTATATACATAAATGCTTACCATAAAACCAGTAATCCAATCATTAAGTTAATAAAAAACTTCCCTCAAACATGCTCGGACAGCTTAAAAGAACGATTAAAAAAGTTGATGAAGGTACATTCATTTATGGAGTGCACTTATTTTTAATTCAATGTATGACTTTATAATTGATCCTACAATTAAAGAAGAGAGAGAGAGAGAGAGAGAGAGAGAGAGAGAGAGAGAGAGAGAGACCTGGTGCTTGCATAATCATAGAGCTTGCTGGTGCTGGAGAAGATGATGACTCCAACTTGTGCATCACATAGAATGGAGAGTTCCCTAGCCTTCTTTAGCAATCCATTTCTTCTCTTGGAAAACGTTACCTGCCTGCTTGTCGTATTGTCAATCCTTCGGATCTCAATTTTTCCTCTGCCCATCTTTTCCTCTTCCAAAATGTTTGGGTCCTTCCTCCCTTCACACTGCTGGATATAGGCTTAATCATTTTGCAAGCATTCAACATACCCGAAAATTAATTAATACAATAATAAAAATGCAAGGTCGGATGAATGAGAACTAGAAAAATGAGGACTAATTAAGAGTTGAACGATAATTGCTCAAAGAGCATATTGTATTCAAGACATACCTTTAAACGAAGAAGAAAACCTAGGATTTCTATCTCAAATGAGAAACACTTGATTAAAGATTTGAAGCTACTGTATAAGCATCATATTTCAAGCAAGCACTCCTCAACGATAATCTCAAGATTGATTTTTGGTACGACTTTTATTGAAAGCGATACTTTAATTGGATGCATCATACATATCTACATACCAAACAAAAAATAGAAGAGGAAAGAGCTAAAAAACTTATTCTTGCAAGTATGGTTGAACTATAAATTTAAAATGTATTTCTTGTAGGACTATTACGATAAAAAATATACAGATCTACTTGCAAGAAGAAATAGAAAACGCTAAAAAACTTTCAAGTACGGTTGAATGATAATTTTAAGATATATTTTTGGTACGAAATTTATCATAATATTCAAATTTACTTGGGAGAAAAAAAAGAGATATCAAAGAACTTACTCTCTGTAATAATTTTTTAGATATATTTTTAACACGAACGAATAATAATTTTTAAGATACATTTATGGTATGACTTTTATCAAGAAATACATCTACTTGCAAAATAAAAAGATAGAAGAAAGAGGAAACGGCTAAAGAACTTACTTCTTCTTGTGGTATGGTTCGGCGGCTATAGAACGGTATCGAAGAAAGAGGTAAAGAGAAGCTATCTCTTATAGGAAATATTAATGATTTCGGGTACGCCCCTTCCGGTATTTGGAAATTGAAAAGTGGTCTTCTCCGAGAAGGAAATGAGGGAGGCCCCATATTGGTAAGAGGGTTTGCTCAATAACTAAAATATTTAGTCCCCACTTGTAATTTTGGAAATAAAATATTAATCTTAATCGTCTTTAAGAGAGAGGCATGATATTCAACGAGACGAGAGTGCATCCATTGGTACAGAGAATCACATCCACAAATAAAGTGGAGAAAATTTATTTTTTTCTTAAACTTCTGAGGATTGTGAATAAAATACTATTAGATAATTATTTTAATAATATATATTACATTTATAACTTATATATACAAATTTCTTTAGTAAATTTATTGGTTTATATTAAACGGACTAATCTACCCGTAGGAGACATTTAGGCATTTAGGTGGACAAATGTCGCTAGGACAGGGCGAGTGGCTGCAAGGAATTGCACGAGCGAGTGGGGAATGGCGATCCTCGTACTTTAAAGGGTGGCATCGATTGGTGGGTGGCACTTCAAATTAGTAGCTTGAAATGATGGATGTTGTCTCATATAGATCAGTGACACTTGGCAATACAAAAACAACTTTGTCTGTTGCACGCATAATTTTTTTATTGGTCACATTTGATATCCTCTCTCATATTTGATATCATAATCAACTTATTCAAATTAAAATCAAATAAATTTCAAAATATGAAAAAAATTTGAATAGTATTTAACACTATTATATTGTTAAATAATCGAAGTCAAAACCTAAATGTCATAGTGCCATCGATGATTTAAATAGTTGTTGTTGTAGGTTCACACATGTTACATTCAAGCATCATATATAGAGTATTTTCTCAAAATATTTGGCTAATGTCAAAATGTCAATATGCTTGGAGAAATTGTTTTCATCTATAATATATTTTAAACTGCGAGATACTAAAAATTGTGTTAAATTGTAATTAACTAAAGCTGACTTTGTCAATGTTCTTGGAAATATAATAACAACCTGCAAATGAGCCCCACCGTCATTTACTTTAGCCTTCAACGTTTGCAATGATATCATCATTTTTCAAATCAATTAAATTGATCACATGAGCATTTCACAAATTTCAAAGCTATGTTTTTGAGTTGAGCTCAGTATACGTTATTACAAAGATAGGGGGTCTTGTAGTTATTATTCCATTTTATTTTGTTAGGTTCATTCTTTTGCGTGGATGGGCTTTTTTAAAATTACGCCACCAGCCACGCGTGCAAACGAGTCTGGCAATTCTAGGGCAACTTCGCTCGCTAGTGCAACCGGCCCATCAGCTTTTTTTTCCGGGTGTAAAATCGCACATACTTGCATATATTTAGATAGGAAAATCGGAGAATAAAAGTGCATCAATAGCAAAAAGATACAATGAATCTCAATCTCAGGGAAGATTTTTTTTAAAAGTAACTACATCTAGATTATATATTGCTATTGATCAAACCTTGAACCTCGGTTAAGTTATAAGCTCCTTGTATAGCTGGTACAAAAGTCTTTGTGAAGATCTGGTTTCGTGACGTGACAATAAGACTAAATATACAACATAGAAGATGGATGAAACCCCAATCCATGGAAGATCATCAGACATCAGCGGCACATGCGGATACTTAAAAGGGCAAGCCACTCCGTTGTGAAAAGACTAATCGAGGGTCCAAATTGTATGCTGCTAGTGTCGGCGGCATAGTACAGATAATGTGAAAAGACTCACATGCATTATCATACCTAACTTATAATATCACATATATTACATAAGAATAAATTTGATTTATATTTGTAACATTTTTTGATGTTGTTGTGCCACTATATGACATATGGTACATTACTGGAAATTTATATTTAGAGCATGGTGTACCACTATATGTTGTTGCATGTTGCACTATTATCTCATTTCGAAGTATTATTGTATCTTGCTGTTTGTCATGTGTTTTACTATTATCTAATTTCAGGTAGAATACCAAAAATGCCCCTATATTTGCCATAGTGAAACTCAACCGTGTGATTAAAATCATGCGTGTCTTCCCTATCTAATGATCCAGATCATACTGCAGATTGTGTTGCTAACTTTATTAGTGGCAGCACCCAATTCAGTCCTGCTAATCGAATGGCTGGGATTACGACTATTCGATGTCACAAGACATTTAAGCCTGTTGGTATTTATTTTTAAGTCACGATATTTATGTTCGAATATTTTTATGTACTATTTAAAAATATCTCTCACAATAATTTTTTTATGCTTGAAACTAAAACATTAGTAAATGAAAAATTTAAGTCATTTATTATACCCATTTGATTTTGTGAAGATCCAGTGCCAAAGTCACTGAATGGGTAAATCACCAATCCTTACAACAGTCACAGAAAAGAATTATTGGTTCAAACTTTCCCTAGTCTTTTATCATTAGTTTCTAGTTATGTAACACGCTTAAATGGGCTTTCCATGCGTAGGTCAATGATGTGTGTCTAAAATAAGTATTAATTACATAGGATATTGAGAAAAAAATGGCAAGTTCAAGGTCAGAATACCACGTAGTCGATCATTGGATTACTAAAAATATTATAATTAATCTAGTAGATAGGGATAAATCTCTTGCAACTGCAAAAAGACCATAATTATCCAACTACCAACTAGCCAAATGACCACCTAACTAATTATTTATCATCTCATAAGCTAGTGTAACTACAAGACAAAAGCATTAAGAATAGATTTTCCTACTCATAGCGATTATGCTCAAAATCTTGGTATGTACAAACTAACCTTACTTATTCCTAGTTATTTAGTTTGGAAACGACCATTCTTCGCTGAATTAATTTTGCTCTTATTTATATTCTTAACTGCAATTGCTAATAAAAAATGGATGGTAAATCAGTTCTAGAGTAAATTGACAACATCAAAATATTCAAGAATAAAAATAAGCACAAAGAATAAGTAAATAATAAAATGAATAAGATTTTTTTGAGTATAAGATAAATAAAATAAAATCCTCACAACCATGGGTTCCTCCTTTAAATCCACAAAGAAGATTAGTTCCTTATAATAAAATAAAATCTAATCTACGAACTAGAAAATATGATAAAAATGAAACATAAGAGATGATCCCCCTAAAACTAAAGCTAATAGGGTTTATAACTGAACTTAAAAACCTAAAAGGGTCGACCTAAAGAGTCATAATATATCAAGAAAATAAATTTTCAATATTGCCCCAAAAATTATGCAATAATAAAATTTGCTAATAAGTCTTCATTATTTTGCTGTAACTTCCTCATATGATCTCCAATTTACTAAAATAACCTATCAAATAAAATGAAAAAAAGGATACAAACCAATCAGAAGCCCACAACACACTGCTAACCAACAGTCCTGGCAGTGAGGTGGGACAGAGAACCCTTCACCAGCTAGCCAATAAGCCTGGTAGTCTGGTGAGGCAAAGCAAACCAGTCTCAACCCATGCTAGCCCAAAGAAAGTCTGGTAGTCAAGGTAGGCAGAAACACAAACAGACTAGAACAGCCCAAAGAAAGTCTCGTCAAGGGACAAACCTGTAGAATAATTGTCTAAACATGTCCTATTCGATGTGACTAGTGAGTGAAGCTGAGAAGTTTAGTCATCAGCCATCCTCCGTGAAGTGAGTCCGAGCATCTGCTATCATATTCCCCTCTTAAAAAATATGTGTCATATGAATTTGTAGCTGTGCTATGCGCTAAAGCATACACAGCTAGCAGGACCGCCAACGCTACTAGACCTCAGCCTACAACATCTAGAATCCCAATAACACGTACATGAAGTCCATCTCTAGCCACAGTCTGTGCCATCCTTGCTCATGAGCAATCTCTACTGCGATGATAGCTGCCAAGAGTTCTACCTTGAAAGCAAAATAGCTCGTAATAGGATGACTAAAACAACCATTGATGAAACCCTAATATGTACAAAACACACCTGTCAAACAGCCCTGTCCCCGGGCTCCCAGAGAGCTACCATATATATTATACTTGAGCTAGCTCGGAGGGGGGTATCATCAAGTGACCTCTACAATGTGCATTGCCTGGTCTCGCCTTGATGCAATATGGAGGTCCCAAAGTAGAGTCTGCTCCCACTAAGCACTACCCAGTATTAAAGATGATAGTCTCGCTCACCATGCAGCAGAATAGCACAAGCAATGCATCCAAGCTTTAGCACTTATTATAAAAAATGAATGTCTTGCGCTCCATCTATAAAAGCCAGCCACCAGTCACAATTGTCACCCTCTATAGTAAACCTACCTGAGGGCTGAACTATTATGGCATCACCTCTGAAATAGGCTCATTGAGGCTCATGAAAGGCCTCCACGAAACCCAAAAAAGACCAAAAACGTACCTTTAGAAAGCGGCAGCAATCGGGTAGCATATCGGTGTATGGTCCAATGTCTCCACCTTTGCCAGATACATATAGCACATGCTCGAGCCTATGAAACCTAACAGAGCATGACATTAGTAGTGAGGAATGCCCCCTGAATAGCCCACCATAGAAACACAAATCTCTGTGACAGAATTGCTATATCCTAGATCCAAGAGCCCCAACATACTAGAAGGCGAGTCGGGCAAAGATGGTCGTAAGCAGCTCTGGAAGTGAGTATACCATCTGGGGCATGGACCCAGACCATCCTATCATTGCCTTGTAGGCCTAGTCTGTGTCTGCGAATATCCTAGATCATCCTTGGAAATGCCTCGCAAAATCTCCAGTATAGTCTCCAACACCCATCTGGCTAGTAGTCGGCTATCATGAAGGTGCACAGTGGATAAAAGTGCTCCAGAAGTCCAACTGATCAACTATCATGTATCCCAGCTAATTATCCAACCAAAAATTGGCCATGGAGTGCTCCCCGACTAATACCTGAGAAGATTGGACAATGTCTAGCAAGCAGCTCTGTACTCTTCTCAGAATCAAAGATCACACATATCTCTGTGTCATCGTTGGTGCCATATTAATCAGGCAATCTTGGATGTAGTCTAAGTATTGGGTCAACCTGTGTAAGACAGACTAGGTGAGCTGGTCAAAAAAGCCAGGTTCACCTATAGGATTGAGCGAAGACCCAACCCGCCATCCTCCTGCATGGCGCATAAGTGATTCCAAGACATAGTGCAAGAGGCACATTGATGAATATCCCATGTCCACACAAAGTTCCTCATGCACGCGTCTACCTGCTCCAGAAGTATGATTGGCCACTAGTAGATTATCATGAAATATGTCAACAAGCCGAGGATGACCACCTATACCAAACATACTTAACCTGCCATAGATAGTGAGGACCTCTTCCACCGAGCAAACTTTCTCATAATAGTATCTGCTATGCCATACAAGTAACTATGATGAGGGGGCCCACAGGTTAGAGGGATGCCAAAATATGTGAAAGGTAACCAACCTACCAAAATCCCTAGTATGTCCAGTAGAGAAAAGATAGATCTTCAATTTCATATCAATAATTGTCTCCAAATTTGGCTCCAAAACTGATCATAATTTCCATTCCAAGCCAGATGTCCTTGCTAGACTCTTCTTTCCAATATAATTCTTTTTTGAAATTGCCTATTTTCTTATAAATTAGCACAAAGAGTTCATTAGTCACCTAAAATTCAAAAATTAACTAAAATAGTATAAAATTGAAGATAAAAATACAAAAATATAATCAAAATCATATGCATTTAATGCATATTTTAGACATACATCAAACATCCCCACACTTAGATTTTGTTATCCCCAAGTAAGACTCAAACTGAGACACACACTCAAAAGATAAAAGACTAAAAAACAAAAGAAAACACACAAAACATACACATGAAAGAGATATTGGTAACTCAATCACTTGCATTTTAACCATAATAAATCAACAAACCATTAACAGCAGATTATCCTTAAGATCTAATGCCAAGTTAATTTTATATTCAAGTCCATCTCACAAATCAAAGTAGTTCCACATAATTTTAATTATTTAAAATGGTGAAGACCACTAAAGACTCAACATCAATAAACAAAAGCATGACTGGATATTAAGGTACTTATAATGCTATTTAACTTGGCCTCATCCCAAAATAATTTAAGTCAGCATGGTTAGGAGTCAACTTGTATGGCACTTGTGATGTAGCATAGCAGAAGCTTAAGATAGTCAGATGATTTACAATGGAAAGTAGATCGGATAAGTTGTGATGAGGATGAGATAATCAACTACTAATGTGACTTTTGCCATTTAGTAGAGGTTTGCTTGGCTACAATCCAAGTGGCGACGGGGCAAAGAGAAACACCACAGGAATCCACCCGAATAACACAATGGGATGCACCCAAAATAGTTTGGCTAGAGCCTTTTGTTTTTTCGTTGATTTTCAATAATGTCCAATCTATTACATATCACGTTCTTTTAAGTAAGAAAGTGGAAAACAAAACTAATAAATGCATTAAAGTGCTAAACTTTTCAGAATTTCAGAATTTAAGGAATCTGATTATAAATGGCATTTATTGCTTCTTATTGGCACTAAATAGCTAACTTATTAAATCAGAATGGAGGTTACAATGTAGTTTTATTATAGTAAAGGCTGTTGGATGAATTACTTAAGCAAAATGGGACATAACATGCATGAAAATGGATCTCCATTGATGGACCTTCAATGTATATGAAAATTGACAATCTCCTTTCATGCAATCATCATATATTCAAAAAACGTCCTAAGTCATCCTCTCCTCCTTAAGAAAATAAACTCGCCCGAGTTGATAATTGTAAGGCTTCTTTGGATAATCATCATGTACACATCCTGTATAGAATATCATCAAGAAACCAATAAAAGCACTTGTATATCGCAGTTGTGTTTGGTTTCTTCCCTTCTAGCAGAATAAGTATTTGGAGCTCAAAACCACAAGACACACCATGGAAAACACATTCTCTTTAGCCCTCTTTTCATCAGTCTTCAGATCATTCCAAGTATTAATTAAAGAAGATCCATGAATGTATTCGAAGCGATCAACACCAAAGAAATCAATATGTGCAATCTGAGTTTCATAAGACATGTCACCTTCATGTAAACAATCCTCAGTAGACTTCTCATTGATATTGTCAGCATCAAATAAATCCTTGCTAAACTAACCAAACTCTTCCCAAATTAAAATCTCTTCAACAATCTGATTTTCAGGCTTTGGATTAACGAATTCAGCATCCAATGTCACGCTTTCTTCAATCGTAGGAGTAACATCAAGTTTAGCATCATGACCATAATAATTATCCCAAAAGCAATCCCACTTTTTACCGGCCAGATCAAGTACTTCATCAGCTTGCTTAGGAAATAATTCACAAATCAATAAATCTCTCATTCTAATCCAATAAGAAATTCTCCTTTTACCTAATCCCTGTCTCTAAGCTTGTAATCCACACCACCACACAAAAAGATCATATTGTAAGTGGAAGATAGCAAATTGCAATTGAGCAAATTCAGAAAACTTCTAATGATAGAAATATAAACCAACATCTATAAGCCAATTGATAAATTTAATTTTTTGAATCCCTCTACCAAGAGTAGGAATTGCACATGCTGTGGGAATATTCAATATATCCATGTTGCAATCATACGCACTCCTCACAATGATTCAAACCGTAAATAACCAATCCAAACTCTCTTAAAAATTGCTGAAATAGATGGAAAGTAGCAGAAGCTTAAGATAATCGGGTGATTTACGATGGAAAGTAGATCGGATAACGCAACTTTTGTCGTTTAGTAGAGGTTTGCTTGGTTACAATCCAAGCGACAATGAGACAAAGAAAAATACCACGGGAATCCACCCAAATAACACAATGGGACGCACCCAAAATAGCTTGGCTAAAGCCTTTTGTTTTTTCTTTGATTTCCAATAATGTCCAATCTATTACATATCACGTTTCTTTAAGTAAGGAAGTGAAAAACAAAATTAATAAATGTATTAATGTGCTAAACCTTCCAGAATTCCTAAATTTAAGGAATCTAATTATAAATGGTATTTATTGCTACTTATTAGCACTAAATAGCTAACTTATTAAATCAGAATAGAGGTTACAACGTAGTTTTATTGTAGTAAAGGCTGCTGGATGAATTACTTAAGCAAAATGGGACATAATGTTCATGAAAATGGCCTCTATTGATGGACCTTCAATGCATACGAAAATTGACAATCTCCTTTCATGCAATTACCATACATTCGAAAAAGGTCCTAAGTCAACTTGGGACTTCACTTACCAGATATTGTGAAGTTGGACACAACTTTGTTATTCCAATATTGGTTTACAACTGTCATGAACCTATCTCCTAGTCAAGCTCGAGACTACTCTACCTCCACTAGTTTACCTGACTACTGTCCTTCCGTCAGCATTCTTTCATATTCCACCTTTTCTTTCCACATTCCACATTTCAATTTCCTTTCCTTTGTTTCACATCCCTTAAGAACATATTTTTTTCTCTTTTTTAAAAAATCAAAGGGAAGCAATTTTTTTATTTCATAGTACAAGCGAAAGTTGGTTACTAAAGCCATACTATCCAAATTCTCTCAAGTATTTATTAGTCCTGTAAACTAGTGATCACTTAATTTAATTATAAGGTTTTTGAAAAATAAGAACTACTTCACAATATGGCATTTATCATATTCTTGCTAATTTTATCCTAGCATGAGCTTTTCTAAGGATCTTGTGTTGTTAGTGACTAAAATATTTAAGGTTGCAAGTTCACGCGGGTGATTGCCTCAACACAAAATAAACTAAAAACTACCTAGTTAAGGAAAGGTAAAACTAGAAATTGATACCACTTTTTCATAATTAGATGTATTTATAAAAAAACATTTTGTCAAAATAGCAACTAATTATAGTGAGTGCATTCAGGTATATGTCTCATAAAAAATAAAATCATGGTAATACATTGTGTTACACGACCGTTACTCTTCAGTCTAAGTCTCTAAATTACCCATGGTTATTAATTACACCTACTTCTTTCATCGATTTAGAAATTCCGAAAATTGCCCATCCCATATTAAATATATTTTTTCCTAGCCTCCATATGGAATTCGTGTTGTGAAGGTGGTTTCAAAAACATTCACAAAGCCCGCCCTTACCTTTGGATATGATGCCCTTGGAGATTTTTTGTGTTGTTCGATTTAATTCATCATTTTCCACCTGTGGCCCCAGCATATTGCCAAGGTTGAATTGAGTTCAGAATATAATTCTTTTAAATATTGCAGAATGAAGCATAAGAGAGATTTTTTCTTCAAAAGCCAAAAACTAGGGGATCAAAATGAAAAACATTATCTAGATCATTATTGCATGAAAAATATATTAAGATAGAAAAAAAATTCAAAAAAATACATGTCATTGTGATGTATAAAACATGCACGTATCACATTCCTGGCATCTCATATCGCAAAATCAAAACTAAGGAAATTCCACCAAGATTTAAATCAATCTACACCTAATATATTATGCATATTGCTGATAGAGGTACATAGATTTATGAAGTGTACTATTTTGTATTAAATGTATGACTTTATTATTTATCCCACAGTTAATCATAGAGCTTGCTGGTGTTGCCTACTCGTAGTATTCTCAATCCTACGAATCTCAATCCTCTCCCCATCGTTTCCACTGCCAAAACCATTAGATATAAGTTCTAATTTAATGTCCAACCAAGTCAAAACAACCAAAAATTAAATTTGACAATGATAAAAGCACAAAGTCAGATGATTGGAACTATTCAAAACAATAAGAAATGAGGGGCTTATTCAGAACCGAACGAAAGTGGTCGAAATTCAGCTCAAAGAACATATGGTATGTAACACCTACAGTTAAACAAAGAAGAAAATCTACGAGATCTAGCTTAAATGACAAATACCAGATTAAAGAATTTTAATTTATAATAAGAATCAGGTTTCAACATTGCATAAATAATATATATATATATATAACATATTTTGTTCCTGCTTGGAGTTGAAGCAATCACGGCCGAATGTTAATCTTAGGATGTATTTCTCTTCCAACTTATTGGAAGCAATATACATAGCTCAAAACCAAACATAAAAGGTAGAAGGAGGAGGAAATAGCTGAAGAATCTATTCAGTAGACTGAATAATATTTTAAGATGTATTTTTTGTATGGCTTTTATTGAAAGCGATATAAATACATACTATCCAAACAAAAAAATGAGAAGAAGAGAAAACAACAAAAGAAAGTAGTCACTACAATCACGTCTGAGAAGGGAAGGGATGATAATTAGAGTAGGATAGGATATTGATAGTATCCAACTCATATTCTAATTTTTGAAGTTGGATTCATACCCTACCGATGATACTATATATATCTTTTACAAAGACCGAGACTTAGACCCTAGGATCTAAAAAAAATCCATACCACATAGACCCGTTATTTTATACCATAAATTTTTAATTTTAATATAATCTATAAAACAAATAAGAAAAAAATAAAGTCTAATAAAAAAGTCTATATAAGAAAAAAATAATATCAAACTAAATTTAAACCAAATAGTAATATCTAAAATAAAGTAATTTTTTGCTAAGTTTTCATGTGACTACTGAATAAGTCTACTTAATTATCTTCTTAATTAGCAACTAAATTTTTCTAATTAAATGTTAGAGTGTTTTGGTTAACTACTAAAATTTTCTAATCATGCTTTAGAGTTTTTTGGATTAATTTATATATGTATTATAATTACTTTCATAATGAACTAACTATAATTTAAGTAAATTCAAACTAATAAATTTATGAACAAGGTTTAATTAATGAATTTATGTGTAGGATCTTAGTCTATGTTTATATCGACCCTATCCATAACCCGTAGATCTTAAGATCCACAGAATAGAGTAAGGATTGGACTTACAAAGTATGAATCTTTTTGTCTCCATAAACCCATCAGCTCAGAGAAAAAAAAGGGTAATTTTCCGCAGAGGGGTTAGTTTGAAAATGATTAACCGAAAGAGAGTTCTGGGAAATGATTTCTCTGTCTGGGTTGTTTAAAAACGCAAAAAAAAATGCGGTATTAAACTGCACAAAACTGCGTGAAAATTTCCGTTTTGGACCAAACCCGCTAATTTTCTTGCGGTATTGGTGTCTGTGGGCTGTCCTCCCCAAGCCGACCAAACTTCAGCTCGGCTCCGGCTTCAAGTCAAAACCCACGGTTTTAATAAGTGTTCTGAGCTGGTTTGGTAAAAGATTAAATTTGGTTGGTAAGTCCGTAGGTGACTTTTGTCCTTGTTGCATTTAAATTGACAAAATTGTCTTTGGATTTTTATGTGAAATAGGGTTAAAAATGTAATTTGATGTTTCTTACTTCTATATATGAACCCAATTGTTATACTATCCCATTACTTTTTCCTGATTCCGGGGGTCTGAGCCGTGTTATTGTGTGTAATTTGGTGCTGCAAATCCTGATTTTGATGGTCAATATTAAGTAAGTAACTTTTTCTGTAATTTGGTTGTAAATTTCTAGTAATTATTTTCAACCTTTTTTTCGGACGGTGGAAGGAAATCGCATGGAAGAGAGCAACTCACAGTTTATAGCTATACAATGTCCAGATCTTCATAAAGATTGCCATCTATATAAGCAAAATCCTATCTCTATATAATCCGTGGCTTTGAGATCGATTGTGTTATCTCCTGTCTTCTTCCTATTTACTTTCACCAAATACACGTGATAAATTAATATCACAAAAATTAATGCATGTGACATTTCTATTTGGGAAATCCTATATCTGTAAAACTCTTCTAAAATTCAAACAGAAGAACAATATGTACTGGAATTAGACCATTATTGACCGTGAAGTCCGAAACTGCATTTATTTTTGCAGTATTGGTTGAAGACCGAAACCGCATCTATTTTGGCAGTATTGGTCGAAGACGCATTAGTCGAAGCCAAGCCAAGCTGGTGGAGGGTGCGCCGGATGAAGTACAAAACTGCACATTTATGTGCGGGATGTGTCCGAAAATGTAAAAAATATTGCGGTTTTGGGCATACCAAAACTGCATTTTTTCCGTCTTTTGCCCGATCACAGATAGGAAAATGATTTTCCGAGAACCCTCTTTTGGTTAATCATTTTCAAACTAATCCCTCTGTGGAAAATTACCCAAAAAAAAAATAGACGAGTGGACAATAATTAAATATCTGATTTCATAAAAGAAATAAAGTTACGAGATTTGGCAAGTGGAAAAATGTCGCTAGGAGAGCGCGAGTGGCTGCAAGTAATTACACGAGCAAGTGAGGAAATTGCAATCCTCGTACTTGAGAGGTTGCCATCGATTGGTGGGTGGCACTCCAAAATTAGTGGCTTAAATGATGAGTGTTGTTCTCTTATAGATCAGTGACACTTGGTGTCACAAAAAAAAA
>SOPF01026464.1:0-16733 GCA_012979155.1 Hypericum perforatum | reverse complement strand
AAAAATCCAAATCGAAAGGGGACAAAGACAAGAGAGGCTAAAGGCGAAACCCTAAAATCCCGTCGCTCGATCTCTCCTCTTTCCGACATCGGAGCTGGTACGTTCGCCTCTCTCTCTATTTCCCGCTCTAATTGTTTACCGAACTTTGTTTATCCTGAATATGTTTCGACGGAATCTTAGGTACTAAAGTTTCCCACGTGATAGAAAGCATTGGATTCTGTTAAGGGGTTGTCGTGGTGATTGAGATGGGTGGAGAAGAGAGGAGAGTGCACCCGGACTGCGTCAACGCGTCCAACCCGTACCACGAATGCGTCGAGTATTGCTTCTGGAAGATTGCCGAGTCCATGTCCCGTGGCAACGCCACAGATGCTGGTATACTTTATCTTGCTTTTGATCTGCTGCTTATTGTTTCGGTTGGCGGTATACTTGGTTTGTCATATATTTGAGTTGTCGGTTTTCGTGAAGAAGTTGGTTTTGCGTGCACTATGTAGCCGTTAGTATTCAATGTGAAGAAAAAGCAATATGAACTGGGAATTCGGTTCCTCGCTGGACCTACTCGTTGTTTAAAATGGCGACACTGTATGCTTCTTACTTCATATCGGTACCGTGCTACTTAATGAGGCTACGATGTTTTGGCAATAGAAAAGGTGTCTTTCTGTGTTTCTGTTATTTTTTTTCCTATGCCTAGTACCTTGTTAACTAAGATCAGCATTTTTAATCATATAAGAAGATATTCCTTGAGCTTTTGGTTTTATTTAGTTATCAGTCCTCTTTCCTGGGTTCAGGGGCGGAGTCGACTAAAGTTGCTGATGCGCTGACCAGCGCATGTGTTCCTGATTCAGTTGAAGAGCAGCAGCTTGATGGGAGTGCAGATAACGACCAACAACATTCAGATGGCAATGAAGACGATGCTGTGCAAGAAAAATTCGATGGAGACGTCACAAAACTAACGGGGAGGCAGAAAAAGCTTTTTGAATTGAGGCTTAAGATGGTATATTATAAGTACTGTGATGAGATTGATTGAACATTGGTGTGTAAGTTGCCAAGACCGAAATAATGACCTTTCTTCGTTTTGCAGAATGAGGCAAGGAAAGCCAATCAAACTGCAATGGTAGCTGAAAAGAAGAAGATGGAACCGCAAGAATCAAGGGGTGTTTCTAAGCAGAAATGGCTTGAGGATAGGAAGAAAAAGATTGGAAAACTTCTGGATGCTAATGGCTTGGACTTAACTAAGGCTTACATGTTGGATACCCAAGAGGCAGCAGAGACCAAATACAAGAAGTGGGAAAAGGAACCTGCTCCGTCTGGTTGGGATGGTATGCCCTGTTACATCCTAATCTATACTTCTGGCATGTCTTCGTTTATTATCTTCTTTTTTGCATCTAGGCAGTCTAGGGGTTCAGTTTGCTTTGAATGCATCTTCACGTTCCTTCACGCTTTTTGTTTCTTTGTCACTACACTTTTATGTGTGTCTAAAATTTCTTGATGCAAGTATACATACACCATTAAACATGATTCATAATCAAATCTGAACTCTGTGTTTAAGATGCTCTCAGTGACTGGATTCTGGAATAACCTTTCATTTATTTCTTTCAACAGTTTTTAATCAGAGGACACTGTACGATGCATATAAGAAGCGGACGAAAAATGTTGAGGTTGACTTGGAAGAATACAATAGGATGAAGGAATCTGATCCCGAGTTCTACCGTGGAGCCTCTAGTCTGCAGTACGGGAAGGTAACATATTGTATATATCCTTTCCTTCAGTATATGGGGTTTGAGGGGGATGCTGATGTCTTCTGTTTCTGTTCTTGTAGGCGCCAAAGGTCTCCGATGACAAGCTCAATAAAATGGTGCAAGAATTGAAGGACAGAGAGGAGAAACGCAACTCCTTCAGCCGAAGAAGAAAGTTTCACGAAGAGAAAGATATTGACTCTATCAATGATAGAAATGAGCATTTCAATAAGAAGATTGAGCGAGCATTTGGTAGATACACTTTGGAGATTAAGAACAACCTTGAGCGAGGAACTGCCTTACCTGACTAAGGTATATATATGCTTCAATTTGTTTCAAGTCACATTATCTAGTGGACCAAATCATTATGAATGAAGGTGTATTCTCTCATTTCGATACAATGTACTTGGAAAGTAACAGCAATTTCTTTGCGAACTCTTCAGCCCATCCATCCCGGGTAGAAACGAGATCTGGCTGTGTGGATTGCTCATTCTCACCATCTTGTAGTCGCATCTCACTTCCCAAGTGCAAAGACCTCTACGTGGTTAAGCACTGAACGGAATGCGTTTTTGAAACTTGTAACATTAGATGTATGATATTTATTATTTGCCTGCTCCAAGGAGATTCACTTTCGGTTCCATTTACCTCTCCCTGCTTGCTGCATTTGTGTGTTTCGTACACCCTTTTGTCATTTGATGTGTGTATGTATAGTGTTTCATCCTAGTAAAAAAGAGAGCAACTATTCTGCCTTCTGAAGCATGGAAATGTTGAAAAGCTTTGTTCTTTTTGGCAAAACAACTCGACTCTAGATCTCGTTCAACCACAAAGGTCCTTCTTGAAGGGTGCTCAAGTCTGTGGAGGACCAAGGAGGTGGTGGTCCATGGTCCAGCATGTTGTGTCGGCTTTCTGATCCCTGGCGTGGACCACTGTTGTTACTCCTTTTCTATGCAACTCTTCGAACATTATAAGAGAAACCAGTAGCTATCCCTTCCTTGGTATTCGCAGATTCATCAAAAACAATATTTTTCATGAATCATTCGAGGTGGGATTTGTTTGGTCATAAATTGGAAAGGAAAAGCTCTTATTTGTTCCGTAAATAGGCAGAAACATGATGAAACACCGCCTGTAGAAGGACGACGCGTATGGGGGAGGTGAAGCCCACGCCATGGAGATGCCATCACCAATCTGACAATATCTCCCTCTACTTTTTCACTCTTCAGTCCTATTGGTTGGAGTGTAGTCCAAAAGGCTGGTCACCTGCATCTGCATGCATTTTAATGAGAGACCTCTCCATAGCTCTTGCATTTTTGAAAGAGAATCCCTGATGGCAATGGATCTCCAGTCCCGAGAGAGTTTACGGTTTTTAGGAGATCCGAAGTTAGATTAGGTGTTGAATTATTATTTTTCAATCATACGGATGAATTTTTTTACAAAAATTTAAAAAATTACGAGATCAAAGTTAAAAAATTCCGCATGGACTAATAATACATGATAAATATGTCATTCTCAAAAAAAATATAACAAACACAAAAATTTATATGTATGAAACATTTTTACAAAAATTCAAAAAATTATAGGACAAAGTGAAAAAATCTAACATGTACCTGTATCACATGAATAAATGTCATTCTAAAAAAATACGAAAATATTATGTCGAGGGCTTTTTTGCAAAATGAAAAAATTCACATTGGGTCAGTATCACATGAAATAAATGTCATTCTTAAAAACTAAAAAAATATACATGACATTATACCATAAAAGAAATATCGGTATCATGTGAAAGAAATGCCGGTATCGCATGAAGAAAATGCAAGTGCGGTTTAGCCCAAATTTTGTATCGTGCGAACTAACTTGTACAATCCGTATCTAATCCAAATTCGAGTTTTTAGGCCAATTTCTCTATCCCCACATCCATCTTCTACCCTACTTCATTCTCCATCTTCTTCCTTTTCCTTTTACCATCCAACATATCTCCACGATATTGCCCTCCGTTGAGCAGATCGACGATTCGAGGATCAGGTCTTTACAGATATGCCTCCTACTACTCCAATCATCCAACTTTCTATGGCTCCCCCTTTTGAAGAGTAGCCATCTGAGGCTTCATCGTCTGAGGCTCTATATTTCCAACTCCTCAGGTTGCTAGCCCTTCACCTAACCCTAGCCTGGCATCATTGTCTAACCAAGGAAGGAGCTTGTAGCAACCAATTCTCCGTGTCTGTCAATTCTACTTAACGACAATCATCGGGGTCCTGGCCCAACTGTTGGCCACCCTGAGGCGGCTCTTTGTGGCAATCGGAGGGGTTGGTCTCTGTGAACCACCCGTTCGATGTGTTTGTCTTAGCTTATACTTTTACCTTACCTATTGTTGCTTTAGATTGTTTATGCCTTCTCCTACTTATGTGTTTATTTTGTTGTTGAATGTTTTGTTTATCCACTCTATTTGATGGAATTTTACCTCGATGTCTTTGTTTCAAGAATGTTTGTTGTCCTTTAGTCTTTTTCTTGGACTCTTTTCAAGGTCCGTTTAGATTTCAATGCCTTTCTGATTGTTTCACATGGATAAATTTGTTTCGGTTGAATTCATTTTGACCTTAGGCTCTTATTTGGTGTATCTTTGATGTATCTAAATGTTCACAAGGTTTCTTATGATTATTGGTCTTCGATTATCTCAGTAGCTTTTTACCTTGAACGTCGACTCTCATAGTTTCTCGTCCATCCTTTGTCTTTCTCACTCATGCCACTTTATAAACTTGGGTTTGTTTTTTTTCTTTCGGTGTACTCGTAATTTGTCTATATTTATTTTTTTTATTGTAATTCGACGATCTAATATAGACTTTGCGTCATGTTTCTGAAAAATGTTTAGAGAGAAAGAGCATCTTTTGGCTCTTACGACCCTTGCCACTTTGTAATCTTCAATTTGGTTTTTGTTTGATGTACTCATACTTTATCTATGTATTTTTTAATGTATTATAACTCATCTATCTAATTTAGATTTCGGGTCACCCTAAAAAAAATCTAGAGAGAGATCATCTTGTGGCTGATATGGCGCTATTTCAGTGTCCGAGACACCTGAGCTGCGTGCTCTATTTCGGCATTTGGAGACTTAATTCACCCACCCCTCTAGTCTATTGTCACAAAACATTCAATAAATGAAGTTCATAATGGCTTTTTTTCCAAGTAGTGTTAATGTTTATAAAAATTACAAAACTAGTGCTAAATGTTTTTTAATTATCAAACGTGGATATCAATGTTTTCTCGTAACTTGAATCATATCATGGAAAAATTATCCTTAACGATCAAATTGTAAGGAAAAAAAAATTTGTGTGGACAAAAAGTTACGAGCTTGGTGTCTTTGGGTTGGTGATAACTTGAATTGTTTTTTTGTAACACGAGGCTGTTGTTTATATTGAATAGGGACAGCAAATTTTGTCCTAAAGCCGCAGAGAAACAGAAACGGGCAAAAACTTGTCTTTATAAATGCATAAGGACAAGGGGTAATAGCAATAGAGGCCCTAATTATCTAAACATTAGAAATAAAAAGAAAAATATTCAATTAAATAACTAAGCGAAACAGATGTCTTTTAAACACCATGCACAGAGCTTAGAATAATAATCATAATAATAGTACTCATTATAAATTCACACGACCAATCAACTTTAACAAAAGGCAAGGCAGAACACATTGGCAATATCTTCACTCGTTCAATTGATTCTCTCTTTTTTTTTCTCTCTCTTTCTAGTTGGAAGGATTGCTGCGGAAAGATCCCAACGCCTTCATAGCCGAGGCCCTGAGGATGTACTGGTGGTATGCAGCTGCTGCTAGTGCTCCAAGGAATGGTCCAACCCAGAATATCCACTAATAACCCAAAGAAAAACAATATATTTGTATCAGCTAATAATTTAACATAAGATAAATGAACAAACAGGAATTATTGGGTCAGGGAAGTAGTAGTAGGCACCACCTGATCATCCCAGATTTTGTCATTGTTGTAGATAACAGCGGCACCGAAGCTCCTAGCCGGGTTAATTCCAGTTCCAGTGATGGGGATGGTGGCCAAGTGGACCACGAACACCGCAAATCCAATTGGAAGAGGAGCCAACACCTACAATAACACAACAACAACAACTCCATTCAAACAATGTCCTTCTCGTATAAACGGTTTTCGGGTCCAGAGACCGTATTTACGTACAGGGACATGGGAGTCGCGAGCATTTCTCTTGGGGTCGGTGGCAGAGAAGACGGTGTAAACAAGCACGAAGGTGCCGATGATCTCAGCTCCAAGAGCAGAGCCCTTGGAGTAGCCGGAGCTCACGGAGTTAGCACCACCACCTAGGCCGTTGTAGGGGTGCTTCATGAAGGCCTTGACCAACCCAACACCGCAAATGGCGCCCAGGCACTGAGCCACCATGTAGGCTACAGCCCTTATCAGTGATACCTTCCTTGCCAGGAACAGGCCGAAAGTAACTGCTGGGTTAATGTGACCACCTTCAACCATAATTATCGAGTTATATTTAGCTCATAATTTGTTCTAAGAGACATCAAAGCTCAACAAGCATGTGAACCAACCATGAACGGGAAAAGGCAACACTTATAAACTAAAAGACAGGTCTTATAAAATGAACCTGAAAATCAGTTCTAAATGGGATGCAGTTAGCTCATAACTAATACTTAACACTAATAAACTAAAAAAATAGTTACTTTTTCTTGAAGTTAAACCAAAAGGCACTTATATTTCCTATGCAAAAGGACAAAAAGCCTTAAAAACATGTTACGAAATCAGGCAAACTAACAAGTGCGCAGCAGTTATGTCACAAGCTAATGAGAAATTAATATAAGGATTTTCTTGGTTTTTTCTTATTTATTGGTCATTGCATTTGATAAACTAAAAACCAGTTACTGCCAAGCAAAAAAGAGCAAAAGGTCCTAAACTTTGGACGAAGACAATGTCAGAGAATAATTAGCAAAATGTTTTTCTTCCGTTCTCACCAGAGATACCGGCAGTGCAGTAGACGAGCAGAAAGATCATGCCACCAAAGGCCCAGGCTATACCAAGGTAGCCAACCCCATCACATGGGTTAGTTTGCTTCTTGTAGCCAATGACAGTGGCCACGCAGACGTAGAGGAAGAGGAGGGTGGCTATGAACTCGGCTATAAGGGCTCGGTAAAAAGACCAGAGCTTCAGCTCGGCGAAGTCAAGGAGCGGAGCCGGTGGGGGGTCAACGTAGTCTTTCCCTGAATGGTGGTGGTGGTGGTGGTGGTGGTGGACTTGGCCCTCCTCGCTCACTTCCTTCGACATTTTCTTCGGAGAGCTCAAGGGAAGGTTGTTCTCGCTTTTAGTTGAAGTTGAAATGGAAATGGTATGGAGCTTCTTCAGGTTGGGTGGTGTTTATATTAGTGAGGAGAAAAGGTAGTCGAGAAATAAGCAAGTAGGGTTTGGGATTAAATACGTGGATAAGGTAGTGGTTTTTTTTTTTTTTTTATATTTGGGAATAAATAACGGGTTCGATACAATATTGCACTTCTTAGTTTCTGAAAGGACCATGCATGTGTCTTAACAAATATTATTTATATTGTGTTTAGTATGGTGAAAAAAATGAGAAATAAGATAAATTTAGTTGAACTTTTGGTGTAATTAATAGTTTAATACCATTCTTTTCAAGCTTGTTTTCTTTCACTTTACCAAAAAAGATTTAAAATAGCTTGGTAACAACTATTACCCATAAAGGATCATACTCTAATGTGTGGTACAGTTATATTAACGGTGCCAAAAATTATGATAAAGATTTGCTTGTGTGATTGTAATAGTTTATTAATGTTTTAGCTTACTATAAATTCTTCCAAATTCATATGTGCACTAGAAACTAAAAACTCATGAAAAGCATTTGCGAATTTCTTCAACCATCCCCAAGACAGCTCATCTCATCGTCGATGCTTTATTTAAGGCATAAGTTGGAGAAATTCAGATTTATATGTGTTTTTTGAAGGAAAAAAAATAAACTAGTGACATGAGCAAATCTTTGATACTGATCAAAACTAGGGGTACCATTTTGCACTTATACCATCCATAGCACCGCTCTCCACTCTGTTTCTATATGAGCTCGTGCTTCCCAACTCAGTTTTTCTCTGCAATAATGCTTTCGTTACAGTAATTTAGTAATTTCACGTTAGCTCTACATCAAGTTTGTTTTTTTAATATAAATGACTATATCAAATTCAAATATAATTTCGAATGAATTTAAATATAATAAATTAATTTCGAACCAAAAAAAATAAGAATTTTGTCAAATTCAAAATTAATTATAGAATATTGAAATGAGAAGAATGATATCTATTTATAGAATTTTAAAACGATTCGTGATCATTTAAAAATTTTCACTCATCAGAACTATATAAATTGGATTGTTACAAATAATTTTGTAAAATCATTTAAAAATATTATTAGAACAAAATAGTGCAAAATGATAAAAAGAATTTTTTAAAATTATAAAAAATGTTTCTAAAAAAAATCTATAATTTTTTTAAAATAGTCGCATGACAAAAAAATGTCACGCGAACCAACCATTGCGCGCTACGCGGATGGAACGTATCGTGCTCTACTGATTCGCAAGAGTGTTGCACATATTAATAGAGTTTCTCGTCTTGAAAAAATGCAGTGCTGACACGTCAGCGACTAGAGGGCGCACGCTCACCTACCATGAATAGTCTTATCCAAATTATATAATTGTAGTGTTGGCTTGAATAATTAAATATTTTTTATTATTATATTTTTATGCTATCTTTTATTTGAACAATCCATAAAACCATAGTTTTCAAAAATGACCCGGAGATCGCCCAATCGGATGGCCAGACGGATTTCATATTTTAAAAAAATATTTTTTGTAATTTTTTTGAAATATATATAGATATATAGATAAAAAATTTATGTAATAAATTAATAATAATATATAATCATACCAATTATAAAATACATTAAATAAAGTATCCATATGAACAGTTAATCTCGAATCGAAAATAAAAAATAAATCAGTCTATATTTTATGGTCGGACCGTCTGGTCGAATCGGAAAATCTCTGGTTCGTTAGGTGACCATTTTGACTATGAATTTTTGGCCGGTGGAGTGGGTGATTGGCGGTTCGACTAGTCGAAACGCCGGTCAGACCGCCGATTTAAAAACCATGCATAAAATTATTAGCTTTACGAGGGGATACAAATATTAGCTTATTATTTAATGCATTTATAATATGAAGAAAATTTTATTAACAAATATTATATTATTAAATTTCAATTTGAGAATTGTTAATCAAGTTAGAATAATTTTTTTTAATGGGTTTTAAATTATTATGTATTGCCATAGGAAGGGGAAATGAGTGAAACCAGAGGTGTACACGTAGAGGAGAATGTGATGGCCAATCGTCTCCTCTTTTTGGACCTACTCTAAAAAAGAGGAGAGAGCAGTCTGGCATACAACCAAAGCCACTTCCCACACAATACAAACACAAGGGCTACCTCCTGTCCTTGTTTGGACATATTTTCCTTTATTTGTTCAATGTTGTCATGTCGAACAGCTGAACCTTCACCAATCACCCTTGTCACGGGTTTGCATTACTTGTGCTCAAAGTTTGGTGCAATTACTAGAAGATTTACATGTAGTTTTCAAGCATCAATAAGCACATGGAGTAATCTAAGAAATTTTAAGTTTGATTATTAGACACACAATAATATTAACTATGTGTTAGAAAAAATTGTAAGTGAGTTGTAGCTGAATTGATCGACATGGTATAATATATCTAAAAATAATCTATTTCCAAATCTGAAGTTTTTAAGTAGAGGTGCCGCTAATTTCATTTACGGAAGTTGCCATGGCCACATATGGAACTGGATTCAGTCCTGGACAGCTAAATGAGTCGGGAGAAGAGAAAAAGAAAGTGGGGGAAGAGAAAAGGAAGGCGCACATATGGGAACCTAATTAATCAATAACTATTCTCATAATTACCATTAACTACTTACTATTAATTATCGAGCATTAATTATCGACCATTAATTAATCGAATATTCAAGTGGTTTAACATATTATGTTCAAGTAGTTTTATTAGTACGTTCAAGTGGTTTGTAAGTTAATGTTCAAGTGATTTTCTTAGTATGTTCAAGTGGTTCCCAATGTATGTTTAAGTGGTTTTTGCCTAGTATGTTCAAGTGGTTTTGTTAGTATGGTCAAGTGGTTTTCTTAGTATGTTCAAGTGGTTTGTCAGTTAATGTTCAAGTGATTTTCTTAGTATGTTCAAGTAGTTTTCTTAGTATGTTCAAGTGGTTCCAAATGAATGTTCAAGTGGTTTACAGCAAAATGTTCAATTCGTTTCTTTCTATATGTTCAACTAGTTTTTTTAGTATGTTCAACTGGTTTTCTTAGTATATTCAACTGGTTTTCTTAATATGTTCAACTGGTTTTCTTAGTATGCTCAACTGGTTTTGACAAAACCAGTTGAAAATACTAAGAAAATCAGTTCCAGGATGGTCCTAGAAATGACTTCCAGGACCGAATCTTGTCCCGCAACATATATGCTTTGTCCTCAACTGGTAACTATTATTACCCATGAACCAATGCGGCTAATCAATTAGTTTTTTTTTTAGAGAAAAGGACAAATTAATTAGTCTGACGAGATCCGTGCGTACATCTCACGTTATATCAAAATAAAGCAAAAGATTAATGGCTTTAAACTTGTAGAGTATTTACCAAAAAGAACTTGTAGATTCGGCCAAATAAAAAAAATTACCTTCTAAGAATTTCTAACATATGTTGTCGTTTCCCGAAAAAAGAAGAAGAAGAAGAAGACTGGATCAACGTTTCGAGGGGAAGTAAATTAATAATACGGTCAAGAGAGAGACATTCCTCGACGAAAGATTGGAACTGCGGATGTTCCCTCTAATTCTAGTTTAATCACGAAACAAAACGCTGCATTAGAGAGAGATTGGGTTTAATAATTTAAGATTAGCTCTGACAGACAATTGCGGAGTGGCTAGCCTAGCTGGTGGTCCACGTTGAACATGGATAGGGAGTAATCCCCACGTGGTTCCAGCTGGCAGCCGTATCCCTGTCGAGCCTCGCGTGGGTCCTACTTCCACCACACCCACAGGTGAATTGGCAATATTCAATAATTGTCCAAATTTAAAATCTTTCAAATGGTGACAGATTTATATTAACTTCAAATGTCAATTATGTTGAAAGAACAATTTTTAAAATGGCCCCACAAATCACGAGTCTAATATATGAGCTTAGAGAAAAAAAAATACCCAATACCGGCCCCCCATCGGTGCTGTCCATTATGCATTATTTCTTTTTTTAGGAACATTATATTTTAGAAACCCTTCTTTTTTTTAAAAGAAAAAAACGGTTCCAGGGTATTCCCCATTAGTCTAAGAACATTGGTTAATTAAATATTAGCCGTTGGACAAAGGGGAAAGACAAACTTTCTCTACTTTTCACGATTGTTAGTTAGTTAACGGTCATCTTTTCTGATAGGTACGTGTAACAAAAGGAGCAGCTCCAATTTTTGGAGCCAGAATTAAATTGTAACCAGTCCACGAGATCTTCTCTCAATTCTCAAGGCCCACAAACGACAGGAAAATGACTCGTTCCGCTGTATCCCTACTATTATTGTTCCCTCCCTTATCATTCCAAAAACCATCTAAACCAATTCTATTTAATCGGCTTGAGAATTAATAAAATTTAGTGATCAAATTTTGCGATAAAAGTAATATTGACAAAACTATCTTCTAAAAAGACTGGCTCAGAATAATATAGATTTACTACAAAAAAAATTCGGTGATTTGAACGTTAAGTTGGTCCCGTGACAGGTACAAGGTGAGGCGATGTAATTTATTGAAGCCGTCATATTCAGTCATCAATTCATTCTCGCAAATGAAGGCTAATAATTCGACATGCGTTTTCCTTGTGCAATTATTGGGCTAAATCTCTATACTATTTTTTGAGGACCAGTCCTTATACCTAAACGGATAAGAATTAATTCAAATGATAATTGATATAAATAATACTGGCCACCCTCTTCTATGTATTTAGAAAGTAGTTTTGTGGTGGTCATTCGGCTTATCATGATAAATTCGCACAGCTTTTTCCTTCAGCAGTTTTTTTAAAGACATCAGTGGTTTGTTTTACGGCTGATTTGGAATCAATTCCATCTCTAATTTCACGGTGAAAGGAAATAGAAACAATTTTAAACTTTCATGTTTTAATTGACGTGTGCGAAATCTTATTGAGAATGTTGTGATTCTAATTATGTTTTTACTACGAAAACTGAAGATTGTATCGTCTAAAAAAGGTGGCGCTTCTATTACATTTTTTCTATGAAAACTGAAAATCGTATCGTCTAAGAAAAAAAAAGTGACGTTTCCTCTAGAGTCATTAATTGTAGGTATGGAGGTTCAAGACAAAGAGCTTCGGACAGATATATTTGCAGAAGCGTGGCGTTTAACCATCGTTAAAAAATTTTCTTGGTAGGAGGATACTTCAAAGATTTTCCATCTCATCAAAGATGTTGCCCGAAATTCGAACCTCTTTTGTTGCTTTGAACCTCCTTAATTTGCTCCTATGTTTATGTATGCTTGCCACTTTGGTGTATATTGGTGTTCATTTGTTTTTTTTCGTAGTCGATCTTAGGTCTTTTGGGTTGACTTTTTTGGTGACGTTTTAGTTTATGTTATAGATAATGTTTATAATCTCTTTTATTTTGATAGACATTATTTATAATTTCTGGTATAATTTGATAAACTTTTGAAGAAATACAAGGTTTACTTATATATAAAAAATTAAGTAAGTTTGTGATAAACATTTACTTCCAATTCCCCAGTTTAGCTCTACAAATCCTACATTTTAGAATGGAATTCAATTTTTTTTTACGATTTGGTTTTAAACAAGTCACACCAACTTGAACTTGACCTTGTCGAATTAGTATTTCAAATAACAAGTGATTTTGAATTATTTTAGAGGAAAATGAAACCCAATTTTCATTCTAAGGATTCCAACGAAGCTCTTAAAGTTACGCTAAAAATGATGTCTAGAATCGAACGCTGTAAGACAATATTTTAAAATATTCTCTTAATAACATTTTTTTAAAAAATCTATGGCATTTTTTATTATGTTTGATTAAGATACCTCAATTTTCAGGACATAAACGAATTCAAGGCCCATTGAAACAAATGAGTTTTGTTCACTTTTTAAAACAAACGAAATCCTGGGGGTCTCCTGGCCCACAGTTAAACCCTAACATGTAGGATAGGACTCGGTCTTGGACCTTAAAAAAGAGTGCGTGCTGGACGACTTAAAAACTACTTGAACATACATGACAAAACTATTTGACCACTTGAACATATTTGGCAAAAACACTTGACTACTTAAACATACATGGCAAAACTACTTGACCACTTGAACAGACTTGGCAAAACTACTTGAACATACATTGCAAAATTACTTGACCACTTGAGTATACTTGACAAAACTATTTGAACATACATGTCAAAAATACTTGACCAATTGCACATACATGCCAAAATCATTTGGCCGCTCTTTTTAAGTCGTCCAGCATGGTCCTGAAGATGACGTCCAGGACCCAATCTGGTCCCCTAACCTGCAACTGATTCGCCACTGTATAGAATAAGACGTAGGGCTTGTCTTGTTGGCTTGTTTTTCTTTCCAAGTGAATAACAATGGCGTGCATTCACCAAAAGAAGAAAATGATGGCTCCCAGCTCTAGGAAAGGATGGTCGGAGGCAACCATTGAACTTCTAGTCGGGGCGATCGGCGTCACTTTGATACCCTATCTCATTGTACGTCCATCTTCTTTTAACGTATGCATTTATATATTATAAATTTATTAATGCCTATAATGTATGTTATCCTATGTATGTCTGTGTATATATATATATATACATACATGTATATATATATATATACATACATGTATATACATACATACATATATATATGTCAACATGTGTTTCGATGGCATGTTTCAATAATTTTGTGGTATAAATATTTATGCAAAGTGAAGAAGAAGATCAACTAGTTCATATTTCTTTTGCAATTGTTTTTAGCCTATTTGGCTGAGTAGGAACTACGTAGTTTTTTCATAAACAGTTTTAAGATGGTTCTAGTTGATATTATGCGTGATTGGTCCGAATAGTTATACTGGTCTGAATTATATAGAAGTTACGGATGACAAGAAATACTATCGTACTTACATTTTCTAAACTAGGTGGTCCGGATAGCAAAATACTTTATTTTGAAAGTAATAAAATCTCGAGCTCGACATAAAGGTTATATATTACCAGGGAAGTGAGATTGCCAACCAAATGTTCAAGAAAAAGGAGGACACCAACGAGGAAGAAGCTACACCGATGGAGCGAGTTGATTATCCAAAGCATGACGATGACGAAGAGGAGGCTAGAAGTGACCGATTTGAAGATGGAAACAGCACGGACGATGACAGAGGAGAGGAAAGCGTCCGTTTATCGAAAAGTTTCGAAGAATCAAGATCAATCAAGTACTATGATGATGCTCTAGGAAAAGATCAGGCTCATTGTGACCATCTGCGGAATTAATGCAGGACCTGTATAGGGAGGTGGGACGAGACGAGCAACTGGTTGATGGAAGAGAACAAGAAGCTTCAGGAGCTGATGGTCCAGCTCAGAGAGAGGTGTTTGTGGCTCGAGCAGGAGATGATTGATATCCTCATCGATCTCCACGCCACCAAGGCAAACGTCGAGTTCTGTAAGTGTTGTTTGCGCAACTTGGAAGGAAGCTTGTTTGATTAAGATGCTTCATTTGTCTCGGAAGTAACTTATGCTTAATAATTATGGACCAAGTGTTGTACATGACGCAAAAGGGTGAAATCTCTGCAGAATACATAGCCAGTGCTTCACAATAAAGACAGTATATGTAGTGGTTATTAACAGAAAGGCCTTCTAAGAGATCAACACCTTCTGAGTTATGTGCTTCACAGCTTCGAAACGGGTAAACCTGCGACCGAGTTAGCGAATGAGAGTGATGACATGATCTGCAAACTGACAACAAGGGACACTTAACCGGGAATTTTACGTACCCAAGGCTTTTGAATTGACGATACTGGGAGAAGCAGCTGGCGGAGGAGCATTCTCGTTCAAGAATGGTTCGATGCGATTTGGATCCCCCCACACTGGATACCCTTTTATCTTTCCCAACACATTAAGTGCGGCCAGAGTTGCCATCCCTTCGCGTGTCCACTGCAACATCGAGGGAAGAGTCAGCTTTTACCTGTCATCGACAGGCTACAAAGCAGTTAATATAATCCATGGAGTTGCGGATTGGTCGTACGAACCTTGGATGCAGAAGCAATATGAGGCACCACAACAGCATTCTTCATATCAGCCAACCCAGGCTTCATGAAAGGTTCATCCTGATACAAAGAAGTGCATCAGCGGAGACATATTAACTAAATGCATGCGAGTCTCCAATGCAGAAGGAGAATTCGGATACCTCAAACACATCGAGACCAACTCGAAACATTGGATTGTGCTTCAAATGTTCCACGAGAGCTACCTCGTCAACAACAGGTCCTCTGCTGCAATTGATAAGGACTGCCTCCTGAAGATACCAAAATGTTATTAATCTCCGCTGCACGATCAAACAGAAAAAATAACGGCATTCATTCTTCAATTTACCTTCTTCATTGTTGCGAGGCTTTCTTTGTTGATGAGATGATAGGTAGTTTTATCCAATATTGGATGCAGACTTATCTAGAATGAAAGTTCAAAGCTGTGAATTAACTTCAGGTCAAAGCAGAACTATGGCAAAAGAACATAGAGTGTTAGTTTCTCGGGTGAACTAGTCGTACCACATCTGCCTCGCGAAGCACTTCATTCATGGAGGATGCTCTCCTCCAGGTAACCGGCTGCTCGCCATTGGCTTTCAGGAATTCTCCATAAGCTGCAATTCAGAGGAACATCAATCACCTCAAGAACATCAGGAAAACGGAGGCATATTGACTGTCGATGGGTTGGTTGGAAGAGTCATGCCTGTGACGAATTTCTCTAAGCGTGTGGCTTGATAAAGATCAAAGTAGATGAGATTCATCTTGAAGCCTTCAATCTGCCAGATATCATTTCTTAAGTCTGATCATTAACTTCTGTGGCTATGATTTTGGAAATGTATTGACAGAATTAGGCCAAATAAAGTACATTACCATCATCCGGGCATATGCAGAACCGATACGACCGGCTCCAATAACGCCAACAGTCTGACCTTTCAGCAAGTTCCCCACAAACCTGTCGCAAAAGCAGAGCCATATGACCATTCCAATTGATGAACAAGCAATAAAACCATTAAATTGTTGTATAATGTGTAAAGGTTCTTACAAATGAGGAAGCCATCCATCATAAAGCCCGGCCCTCATGAACTCATCGGCTTCCACGATGCGTCTGGCTGCAGCCAGAGACAGCGAAGCTGCCAGCTCTGCTGTTGTCTCCGTGAGAACACCCTGCTCAAGACAGCAGCAGTACAGTAGTAATCAGCTTAACATCTGCCTAACTTGGTTGTTCGACAAGGACCAAATTGAAAAGTAGGGAAAACTTACAGGAGTATTTCCGACAGCAACACCATACTTATTGGCAGCATTAACATCAACATTGTTGTAGCCAACAGCCATGTTACTAAAAGCCTTCCCTCCTGCTTTACTCAGAGCCGAAAATAGCGTCTCCCCCCAATCCTCTGTCAACTGAAACATGGAATTACAGGAATATTAATCGGCCTCTGTTCGTAATTTATCGGATTATAAACCCGCTTAGCTTTAAGATTTTGAGTCGGATACGAAGAATTACCTGACCAATAACTCCATCGCACTTACTACCAATGAGAGCGATAATGTCCTCAACAGACAGAATGGTCTTCTTCTCGGTGCATATCTAAACAACCACACCAAAAACCACAAAAACTGGTTAGGTCACAACATCGC
>SOPF01026461.1:0-13429 GCA_012979155.1 Hypericum perforatum | reverse complement strand
TACATATATCTCATAAGTGAAAAGTCAGAGTCATTGGACATGTTCAAAAGTTTTAAAACGGAGTTGAAAATTAACTAGGTAAAAGGATTAGAAGCGTTAGATCTCACCATGGTGGTGAATATATAGTAGATATGATGGTTCAGGTGAGCAATGTCCAGGACCATTTGCTCGATTCCTAGAAGAATGCGGTATCGTCCCATAGTATACCATGCCTGGCTCACCTGCCATGAATGATGTTGCTCAAAGACGAAACAGAACGTTTAAGAATATGGTAAGGAGTATGATTTCTCACTCTACCTTACCTGAATCACTCTGGGGAGAGGCACTCAAGATTGTAGCATACATTTTAAACAGAGTTCCAACTAAGGCAACAACCAAAACACCGTATGAAATTTGGAGAGGCAAACAAGCTAGTTTGAACTATTTTCATATTTTAATGTTTGGCCACAGAAGATGAACTGGAGCAGGTGATGAGTAGGTGTAGTTGGTATCAGAAGCTTGATGTGGACTGGTCCACTTACGAGCAGCTTCATGGCTTCTTCAACATTAATAACCTCAGCCACCATGGGATAATGAACAACGATTAACAATTTTCACAATAAACAGTCCCTCATCGTCCGCCATCTCACAAATTGACTCACATATATCATACACAAATTCATAATCTCAATCAAATCCTCATAATCTTCAATACTCATATTTGTCAAAACCATGCATAACCACAAATCACCAAATCACACAAAACAAAGACTCACTTTCACAATTCATCATACAACCACATAATCATCATATCAACCAACATCACAAGTTTATAACAAATAATGCTAGTCAAAATAGAGGTTAGGGATAATATCTCCCTATCTTAACCAAATTGTTCAAATACTCTAAAAAAGCTTCGAACATCACTTCACGATCCTCGGTGTTCGAACTTCAAAAGATGGTCAGCTAAATCATATAACAACCCTATATCAATCTTCAACCTCTCAAACTCATGAAAAAATGGATAAACCTACACTAAAGTCCCTAAAATCATATTCTTACACAAATCTCCAAAATATGTATAATAATCCTCTTATCTCATCATTAATGACTAGATCAATATCTATGATTATCAAATCCTTCATTCAATCCTTAAATACTTAAATCTCCAAATTGTCCATAATCATAAAAAGTACTCAAATCCTTACAAGCTTACACCTAATTCAAGGTATTGAATGGATCTACACTTAATTTCAATAAAACTAAGTCTAGAAATCAATTACCAAGCTTCAAATCAAAGGAAGACCTCTCTCCTTCTTCTCCTCTCCTCTCCCACATCTTTCTCTCTCTCTGTTTTTGTTTCAAATGGCTTAGTACAAAGACTCCACTCACAAGCCTCTTAGATATTTTAGCTAAAAAGCTTACCATAAATGGTAAAAACACCCATAAGCCACTTGCCATTTTTTTCTACTTTGGTCCTCAACCTTTCAAGTTATTCTAATGGTACTTTTAACTCCCTCTTAAGTTCTAATAAGTCCTCAAATCAAGCCTACAGCCATTTTTATCACATTGCTCACCATTTGGCAAATTCTTTCATTACCATTGAAAATTGTACCTAAAACCGAGCATCTAAGAACTTTCCCATGATCCCATCAAATAAATCCTCAATTGTTAAAAGTTTCTTAACCACGTCGTAGGTCTGGATGTTACGAACACACACAAAATGGAACCACCCAAATCGGAAATCATATGAGGAAGTTATGAATTTTTGAAACAAAGTGTGCGCAGCCCGTAAAACCCTAGCGATCGCTAGTTTGGGTCCTCTTATTTTACATAGCTATCACTAGTAATGGTAGCGATCGCTACAACCCAAAACAACAAAGTTGAAGATCTAAGTCTTATGGATCTACTCGGCTTAAAATCGCTTGATTCGGAGTTTGTATGAGAGAGTTATGATTTTTCTACCAAAAGTCAAAGGACTAAGCCTATCATTCCTAAACCGACCGTAATCCACTCAAAACTCCAAAACTCGACCTCGAATCATAAAACTCATATCAATAAAATTGTACATAAATATGTTATGGACATACACAACTTGGAAACATCCAATTTGAAGTTTATACGAAAAAGTTATGCTTATTCCTCCAAAGACTGATGAATTCATCACAATGGTTCTAACACCGATCGAAACAAAATAACCAAAGGTCGGACCGAACGGTCATGACAAAGGCAAAACTAGCATGGGTCATAACAGGAATCTAAAGGGCTTTGGACCCCTAGAGATACTGCTCCCTCTAAGCTCCAGGGTAACAGGCCTATGGTCCGAGGCGTTCCGGGGGAGTGCTCGACACTGTACTGAGTCCCAAATATACATGAAGTCTGAAGAAGCAAGTGCACGATCTAGTCTAGACTCCATGCATCGCGTCCTCCCACTAGAGAACTTGTACCGAGCTCCCTGCCCCCGCAAACGTGGCCTGGGTTCTAGGTCAGCGTGCTCTTGCTCTCGGTTTTTCAGCCCACATCCCTGCCCCCGCAATAGTATTCATGTCCCCAGCCACATCAGCTTTTTTCAGCATAATTTTTTTAAAATACAGCTAACTGTACTAAACTCGAATATTTTTTCGCGTAACTTTGAATACGCTAAATTGAAATTAGAAGCATACAATTTTTCGAAATGGAAATTTTATAAAATTCAAAATATATTTCAAACCAACCAAAACAAGAATTTTTCAAAATAAAAAAAATATTTGAAAATTATTCCAATTACAAATTCGTAGAATTGGAAATTAAATAGAATTTCATATTTAAGATATATGGTGCATTTGTTTATCAGGCTAGGACTGGACTGGACATAAAATTTAGTCCAGTTTTAAGTTAGGTGGTTATATAGACCCGTACAAAAATCACTTTTTGTCTTGTCCAATCTCTGAAATCTGTCCCTACCTTCCACGTGGGACAAGAAAATTTGTCCTAGGCTTGAAACTTATTTACATGAATATTCCATAATTATCCTTCCCCAACCACTTTCTTTATTGTGTTTTCTCTTTCCTTTAATTATCTTTTTATGTAATAATTTTTTTCTTGATGGATCTAATAAATGTTATCTCTATCTTTAAATAAATCTTATCAATATCTTTTAATAAATCAATTTTTTCAGAAATCTTATCTCTATAGCACAAACTAATATTGATTTTCTCCAAAAATTCGACATGAATTAAATTATAAGATTCAAAAATAAAGATTAAAAATAAAAAATAGGAATTTTTATTTCTCTCCAATACTAAAATTTAATTTTGTCCAATTATTGATTAATGTAGAATATTTGGAAAAATTATTGTTGCTTAGAAAAGGTTTATAGAGAATCAATTTTAGGAGAAGAAGGGTAAATCAGTCATAGTTTGTTTTGTACTGTCCTAAATGATATTTGTTTCCAAACATGTGATAGGACTAAAAAACTTCTTTTCCCGGCCAATCTTATCGTGTTATGTCATGTCCTGTACTGTTCTGTCTTGTCCAGAACTCGTACCAAACGCACTCTATAAGTTCAAGGGTTATATAAGTTCAAGGGTTATATTACATATTAAACATATAGAATTAGATTAAATATCAATAAAATGTCTCTAACATAGTGGTTAACATCTCTATCTCACTCCCTCTAAACCAGGGATTATATCCCACCTTCAATATTTATAAAGTTTTATAAATAAAATTAAAAAAAATAATGGTATGCCACCCAGAATTGAACCGGGTCTCTCGAGTGATAGACAAGTTTCATGACCAACTGGACTACAGCAGATTCGTGAAACATCTTAGATTATTAATACATATTAATTGTACATTAATTTCTCCTTTCCAACGAATTAAAACAAGGTTTTTTAGTTCCTACATCGAATAAAACAAAGAATAAAGGCCATCCATAGATGTATAAATAAGAGGGGACTTCTCAACATAATCACAAAGCCATATATTTGGTGCTTTCAAATTTTTTTTTTAAATTGAAAACAATGAGTTAAAATTCTCTCTAATAAATAGAATAGGGAAAAGAAATTTTAAAATTTAAATTGTTTTTAAAAAAATAGAAATGTTGAAAAAATTAGAAAATGAATTTAGATTTTTTTATAATTTTTCTGATTTTTTCGATTTTTTATAATTTTTTTTAAAAATTAAAAACCAGAGTGGGCGACGTGGCACAATTAGAGCGGACCACATCGCTTACTCGGGTGCACGCCTTTGGAGGTGCGCTGTGCCTCACTGACATGCGGGTGTGCCGCACGTGTCAGAGAGGCGCCCGGGTTGTCCAATGATAACCCAACGTATGGCAGACCTAGGGCACGCGACCCCCGTGCTGCAGATGGTCTAAGTGGCAGTTCTCGACAAGTACCACAAAGATTTAAGAATTCACTGTTATTCTTTGTTCTTGCTTCAAATATTTGAATCTTGGAAATTTTCAAGGTAAAAAAAATGAAGGACTTGATCATCGGCTTGCGGTAATTGAAAAAAATTTGGAAATTTTCATGGCAGAAATGTCCATACCCTGCGGGTTGGACCCTACCCTTACCCTGTAGGTCGAGGGTCTATTGACTTTGACTGGGTCTAGGGTAGGGTATTGGTATGGGTCTATATTTAAAGGTAGGGTCGAGGGTAGGGTATGAATTTATGAACTTTTACCCTACCCTTACCCTTTTACCCTAATTTAGACCTTATCCTAACTAGACCCTAACTAAATAATAATTAAACTCTAATTAGAATTATTATTATTATTTTTTATTTATAAAATATAATATATTTCTTAAATATTTTGAAATATACTCAACAAAATTGACTTATTTAATTATTTTTAGTGATGTATAAGATATTTCTTAATAAATTTTAATATATTCATTATGATTTAATTAAATTTTATATTAAAAAATATATTATATCTAATTTGAGGGTCAGACCGTGTAAGACCCTATAGACCCTACGGACCCTAAAGGTAAGGGTATGAATCTAGTAATGAAAAATCTTAAGGGTCTAGGGTAGGATATGGGTCCGACTTTTTAAATTAGGGTATGGGTAGGGTCGTACCAATACCCTACCCGACTCTACCCATCGCCATCCCTACTCTACCTTACCTGAATCACTCTCGGGAGAGGCACTCAAGATTGCAGCATACATTTTAAACAGAGTTCCAACTAAGACAACAACCAAAACACCGTATGAAATTTGGAGAGGCAAACAAGCTAGTTTGAACTATTTTCATATTTTCATGTTTGGCCACAGAAGATGAACTGGAGCAGGTGATGAGTAGGTGTAGTTGGTATCAGAAGCTTGATGTGGACTGGTCCACTTACGAGCAGCTTCCTGGCTTCTTCAACATTAATAACCTCAGCCACCATGGGATAATGAACAACGATTAACATTTTTCTCGAAAATCTGCTGGAGTCCGACATGCTCCTACCAAATCACCGCCCATCCATCGTCGTTATAGAGCATTTGCATTCTTTTTTTTAGATCCTATTCTACTTATTTTATTACAATGTTAGGGATCGAATTCTGGACTTTCCAAACCCTTCCCCACTCTTGTGCCACTGGACCAAAAGTCACTCGGCGAGCATTTGCATTCTTCATATACCAAACACTACCTTCTTTTCTAATACATATTTGTGAACGTAAAAGAGTTAAGACATCGATGTTGACTTTTAATTGCGATCATACACTTGGGCTTGACCCGGCCCATCAAGACATCTGTTAGTCGAATTTAGAATTCCACGCCCAAATTGCAGAATCTCAACGCCATCAAATACTGGCATTTACCTCTTAAAGCATACTTTATTTGGGGTTCGGAATAGATGTACAAGATGTGGATAATAGGTAACTAGTGAAATTTTATTTGACACCAACGTTACGAGAGAGCTACTACCAACTTGTAATCTGTGGTTAGCACCACCTTTGTGATCCCCCCCTTTTTTTTTGGTAAGTTGGAGGTGTTTATTCCATTAACCCGTACAAGGAGTATATCTTTCACCCATAGTTTAAAACCCGGATTTTAGTACGATCCGGATTTTGTCCATTTTTTGAGTTGACCGGTTGGATCGGTCCAACTACTGGTCTGACCGAAATATTTTTCCTTCTATTTTTTGTAATTTTTTGAAATAAACATAGATATATATGTAAATAATTTATGTTGATATTGAATCGAAGATAAAATTTTAAATGTTTGAAATTTTTTTGGTCGAACCACCCCGGCCTAACTGTGATTTCCGGGCAAACTGCCTGGTCCGACTGAAAAATGAGTGGTTCAATCAGACTCCGTTGTACCCCTAAAAATGAACTGCTGTAATGAGGGATTCGCGATTTGACCAGTCGAACCACCGGTCGGATTGTGGTTTTTAAAGTTATGCTTCCACCACTAAGTTTTTTCTTTGTATTTTCCTTGTTCTCTCTCAAAATTTTTAATAACATGCATTTACCTACCACAATGTTTTTGTTGTCTTACAATTTAGTAAGAAAGTGTTGCTAGTTTTTCATGGAGTAAAGTTTAATTCAGTTTGAATTCAGATTATTCACCAAAAATTTCAAAACAAATCGTGGCTAAAATACAATGAATCATTACATGACAATCAAGTATCATTAGTCTTCATCTTTTTTTGTGTGTCTTTTTTAGTCTCCCATCTCCTTCTCCTTCTTCTCCTATTAATTACGCCCATTAACCATATCTTCTCTTTCTCTCTCATATTGAATATGCCTCAATCCTACCACATCACATGTATGTATATATAATAACATCAACACTTCATCAGCCTCCTTATCTTCAAGGGGTCGCTCCTTCAAGTTTCATGGGGATTTTTCCAAAGAGTTTCTAATAGAGTTTATTGGCATTCTGTCCACCTCCCTTTAGACTTTAGTTAGGGCACAATTGTATGTATTGGGAGGGAGGTGGGCATACTGTCAACGGATCTCTGTTGGTTTCTCTTTGTAAAACCCTCGTGGACATTTACACGCGGCTGTATCTTGTGTTCCTTGATGAAGTTAAAGTTAATAAACGAGCCTGCCTTTGATAACTTTTCTAGCGTTGTGTACTTGTGTGGACTTTTGTCGTTTAAAGACTTTAGGCCACCAAGGGTCTTTGCTGAATTTTTATACCAAGAGGAGGCCCTAAAATGCCCTTAGCCTTCGGAGTCTCTAAGACATCTTGATCGTTGATCGTCAATATCTGTTGATAATTTTTCGTTCCAAAATAATTCATTTTTTCCAAGACTATTGGATCATTTTGCCCATTAAAAACTTAGTAGGGTCGTCCTTATAGTATCATATTGCACGCGGATTGTAGTAGACCCCTTAACTGTGATCGGGACAATCACTGACACTTAGTGTCTTTTCCCTTTACACCAAAAAAAAATATGTCTTTTCCCAGAAGTATTTTATTAACTATTTTGTTGGTTTCTTAATTTTTTTTTCATTTATGAAACTTTTTATTGTGGGTCTAGAATATTATTCTTCTGAAGAGAAGTTTATGAACTAGCACTACCACTTTGCATAAAGTACGAAACTTGGGAACAAGATTAGAACAACAAGGGAGGACACTTCCTTGCCCCTCCTCTTTTTATATCGCCTGATTCATTATTAACAGAATTAGTAATAGGAAAAAATAACCATCAAAATTTTTGTTATCTATTTACGAGCTACGTATCTTGTGAGCATTAGCTCGCTTGTTATTTGATTTATTCCGATTATTATTATTTTTTTATGTTTTTCTTACTATTTTTGTGATAATCATTGAAAAGCTACCGCTATCCGCATTCACTGTGAAAAATAAATAAAACACCACAGACGAAACCTTCTATTTCTGAATCACACGGCAGATGTATTAACAAGGATAATTTTTTAAAAAACATCATACAATTAGATATTTATGTAGATCAATTTATTAATATTCAAACAGAACAACACAATTAATAGGAGTTTAAAATAGCAAGTAACATATTTTTACTAAAATGGATCTTCATAAAGTACTCATATCATTAGCCCGACAAATAGTACTTAACCATACTATTCAATCATTAGTTATTAATTATTACACTAGTACAAGATCATCTATAGAGACACCTGGATCATCTCATCTAGAGGGGATCATGAGAGTGGCCAACCAATTAATCGAGGCTAAGCTAAAGCGAAGTGTAAGAGTCTTCTACATTGTTGCCAAAGTAGTAGCTCAAGTGATTATTATTATTACTCGAGAGGCCCTTATTATTACTCAAGTCTTCGTCGTGCATTGGGAATAGAGGGAGAGTCTCAACTTGGCAACCTAATTTTCCCTCTTCTTCTCGAGAAACCCTCAGCAGCTGGTAGAAATTGTAGACTGGAATAAATAGATTGTAGTTCTGGCTACTTGACCTGCCGATGGTACTGTTTGCTTGAGATGATATTGAACCCTCCTGGTTAAAAATGTTATATAAATTAATTAGTGAGGTTAACACTTCGTAGGAATATTCCCGCACAAATATCAGTTTTCATAGAACTGGGCAGGTCTCAATGATTCCATTTCAATCTAGAATATGCATAAGAAATAGACACTACTTTCACTATTCTTTTAATAATAATACGTTTGTATATTTCACCAATCTTACTGATTGCACTTTTCTTGAAAATATATAAAAAGCTGCTTGTTCAGAAGAAAAAAAATGGTAGGCAAGTACAATGGTATTTTTTTCAAAAAATGAGAAAAAAAATTAAACTTCAAAACAACAGTCTGTAGAACTGTAATAGCATTCCACCAAAAAACAATTACTGCACTAGCGAGGAGGATGGCCGTGTCTCAAGAATGATCTTTGTAAAAATAAATGATACTTTACCCTGGACCTCTTCTTTGTCTTTGGTTCGTACTCGTAGCTCCCGATCTGTCCAACGCCAACCAGACTAGCTGGAAACGAAGCCCCTGCTGGAAGCCCTAGAAAAAAACATCACCAAGAAACATGTTGGACACACGTCTTTACAAGACCAGGTACACTAAGTCTCACTCGGCCGACCAGTAGTGTTCAAACCGAGTAGAAAGGATTGTATATACCAGCATGGGAAGTGGCAACGCAGCTGATAGAGGACTTGGTGTCGTGGAGAGACACGGTACTCTTGTCGATGATAGTACTTAAGTTGTTGCTCCTCGTTGCTGGTTGCTGCTGATGGAGGTTGGTGGGGCCACGAGCCGGGGCGATAAGTTGGTTATCAGGTGTGTTTCTCTTCTTCTGCCTCTCGCGGGCCTTGTGGTTCTGGAACCAGTAGAACACGTTCTTCCCTTCGATCTTCCCGTACTGCCTTAGATAAGTAGAGATCCTCTGGATCTGGTCCAGGTTCGGAGTCCTGGAAGATCAAGTGTAAGAATTTTATGGAGTAATCTGGAAAAATATGTGTACGAGAAAGTTGTACCCAAAATGGTCACAGACCTGATCCCGTTGTAGTAAAGGTCTTTGAGTATTCTAATCTGGTCAGTGGTTGGTGTCCACCTAGAGCTTTCTTGTCTACAAAGTAAGCTTCCTTTAGATCCAGCACCACTTCCTACGTTATTGGTATCTTCACTTGGTTGGTGACTTTGTTGGCTAGACTCCATTTGGTATAGGAGGAAGAGAAGAAAATTAAAAGTAGTGGAACTCGGTTTTGTTTTTTTTTTCTGTTGAACAACTGGGTTTTGTTGAGTACAAGACCAAGCGCATCCAGCCCGGGGCCGAAGGGGACCCAAGCAGGAGAAAATAAAATAAATTTAAAATGGGATTTGGTGACATTCCCGGGGCTGGGAAACCGCTCAGAATATTTGTATATTGGTCTATTGCACAGTGAAAAAAAAAATTAATTAGAATAGAATTGTTGTATTCTTTGCATAAATACTTTGTCGCTTGCAGGGTTATGTTAAAACTTGGGAAAACGTTTTCTTTGTGTATTAAATTTAACAAAACCACAACCACATAAATTTGTTTGTATCAGTTTTTGTTTCAAATGTCAGTTTTTGGACATGAGGACATTTTGTTGGATGTGAATACTTTTGTAACGTGCATGGTGGCAAAATCGCTTGGCCGTGAGGACAGTTGAACGTCCCTCCATTCGAGACTTTATAATACGATTGGATAGTGTTTATGAATAACAAATTCACAACTAAAAAACGTGTGACCGACGAATGCTAGATTAAGTAGTAGGTATATGAATTCCTTTAAGAGTTTGTGGGTTTAAATTGTATAATAAGTTAGTACTACAACAATACTCTAAGCACTACCCCTTGATGTGTTCGTAGTGTATCAGATTGCACCAAGTTCATTGATCTCTGCGGTCAACTGTCTAATCTAATAACAACTGATGATGACCCGAAGGGTTGATCGCCTGCTTAATACAGTGACAAATACATTAATCATATCTTCTCTTTCTCTCTCATATTGAATATGCCTCAATCCTACCACATTACATGTATGTATATATAATAACATCAACACTTCATCAGCCTCCTTATCTTCAAGGGGTCGCTCCTTCAAGTTTCACGGGGATTTTTCCAGATAAAGTTAAAAGTATTAAAGGAGCTTTGACGACTTTTATTTCTTTATGTACTTTGTTTAGAAAATTTCACGTCTGATCATTGATACTATTATGCAATTAGGAATATACAGTGCGAGTGCTTTTTGCTGGTTAATTTGAGAAAGTGGTCCATTAATTAATTAAACTTGTCAGTGCTGATAAGTATGTTCACACTAGAAATAATGCACTCAAATTGAAAGCGATCAGTACAAGTGTGCTTTTTGCTGGTTACCACGCATGCTATGTAATAAATTTAAGATCTTTGGGAAACACTTTGGGAAACACTTTGGGAAACACGCGGTTCCCCATTGACTTGGGTGGCATTACGAATACAATTCCGGTGAAAGCTGTTCCCTCCCTCCCTTCCTACTTCTCACTCACTAAATGGAAACCCAAGATCCAACCCCTTCCCTTTTCGAAATCTACTCCTAACAAAATCACATTAAACGCTACCTATCGATATTTACTACGTAAAATGACAATAAATTGCAGCTCGTTTTATAGAAGTTGATTGGTTAATTGTCACTCTCTAAAAAATTGTTAAAATCTTTTTTGAAAGAAAACAAAACATAATAATTTTCTAAAATTCCAGACTTTAAGTCACCCTCAAAATTAAATTTACAAAAAAGAAAACACATCCTCATGTTCACTACGTCCATCCACTCAGAGACTTAGGTATTTATCGTATAATATTTGATTATAAGAGTTAAAAAATAACATTCCCCCTTAGTATTTTAATCCTCCCCTTGTCTATATTATAAACACAGGACACATATATTATTGCATACACAAAGAGCAGACCAAAGAAACGTCACACCGCGTAAAAACTTATAAATTTTTTTTTGGTAAACTCGTAAAAACTTATAAATCACACTCGCACTGCAACCTCCTCCACGATAAAAAAAAAATAAAAAAAATAATAATAAAACGCCTACTCCTGCTACTACAACTACAGCTGACTAGGACAACTTCAACCAAAAAAAAAAAAAAAAAACTACAACTGACTAGGACACATCGAACGTTAATTCTCAAGAAATCAAAGCGAAAGAGAGAAAAAAAAAGGGAGAAAACTGCATCGAACGTTAGGGTTTGCTACCGGCCATGGATGCCCCCATCCCGGGCGGCTCGGAAATACCAACGGTGGAAGGCAGCCAGTTTTTCAACTTCAATCAGGAGGATCTAGTTTCAAGTGACTCGGAAGGGGAGGAGGAGGATCCGTTCTGCCCTACAATCCGGTTAACAAAAGCTAAGAAGATTGAGATGAGGCGCCCATGGTGGAGAACCCTCATCATAAAGGTACTAGACTATCGCGTTGCCTTCCATTACCTGAGAAGAAGATTATCACAAATTTGGGGGTTACCGGCAGATTTTAATCTAGTAGATTTGGGACTTGGCTACTACCTGGTGAAGCCAGCCACAGATGAGGAATACAACCATATACTCATGGATGGCCGGCCCGTGGATGATCTCTGATAGGTATGTCACGGTCCAGAGGTGGGTTCCGAACTTTGACCCTAGAACGAACAATATCAATAAGGTTGTTGCGTGGGTGAGGGTACCGGAGTTGGCAATGGAATTCTACAGTCCAAATTTCCTTCGGAACCTAGCTGAGAAGATAGGAAGGCCAATCCGTATCGACACCAAGACGGAGGAGTGTAGGAGGGCGAGCTTTGCAAGAATTTGTGTTGATGTTGATCTAACCAAGCCGCTGCTATCGAAGTTCCGTACGTGTCGCCAATCTTATCGGCTGCAGTACGAAGGCCTGCACCAAATCTGTTTTCGTTGCGGTAGGTATGGGCATTTGACTACCAATTGTCAGAACCAGGGGATGGAGAATCAATCTTCAGGTGGAGATGGTCATCAAGAGAGATCGACGAACTCATTGCCGATACTGACTTCGGTTGCTAAACCAGAAGAAGACAAGAAATATGGTGAGTGGATGGTTGTCCAGAAGAAGGGAAGAAGCAGAAAGTCTCTTTTAGCTGCGACCAAAGCTGAAACAGAGCATAAAGAAAAAGGAATACATAATTCTGGTCTGAATAAAGAGAGAGAAGCTGAAGTATCTACTCGGGTTTCTACGTTCGAAGCTCTAACAACGGACACGGAAAAGGAGGTTCTGGATACGGATGATCAAGTCATTGCTGAGACTCACATGGGTATAGTGCGATCCCAACCAGAGCCGCGGGATGAAGGAAAGAAGGTTGTAAATAATAGCCAGACCAATGGGATATCTACGAAGCTCTCGAAGAATACCTCAATAAACTCTAGTGCTTTTCAGAAAACGCCTAACTCAGTAAAGGCTAAACCCATAAAGTCAAAGTAGATTGCAACACCAACGATCCTTACAAGAGGGGGATGGATTAAAGAAACACCTTCCAGAGATAAGTATCTAGCCCACCCCAAGGAAAGCCTTAATAAACGGGCTGGCAAAACAACAAATCAATCGAAAACAGTCTTATCCCTCGAGGATGTGGCTCTAGAAAACATTGAATTCACCTCGAAGCAGTCTATTTCCAAAGGCTCGGGATCAAAGTTCTTTGAAGCTACTCCTAAGGATATGGTTTGGGAAAGAACGGAGGTGGACCAAGACAGGACACTAGCTGACTTAGTATTCCAAAGTACCGAAGGACAACAAATGGAGGAAGATAGTGGGAGATCTGATCCATCTATCCTATTGGAGGAAAATATTCAAATGATGGACTTCCAAAGGGCTGAGGAACAAATGCACATTGATGGCCAAGTACAGAGAGAGAACAAACCCGAAGATCCTATATCTTGAGTTCTTGTTACTTTCGGGTGTGCTAGTGCATCAAATAACTGTGATTTCTATGTTTGTGTGAATTCAATGTTTTCTAGAGCCGAAGATCCTATATATTTCCGTTAATCATGTAAAAAATGGTCTCTGTCTCTTCAATGC